>JAHHFK020001572.1:0-31954 GCA_024533555.2 Aedes koreicus
CAAGGTACAGCCCTATTGGGTGGTTTGAAATGATGACTTAGGACTACGATACTAAATGTAAGCCATTTAGATGGTACAATGCAATGTTCTTTGAATTAACCCTTTCAGGCCTAATTCATACAAGCAATTTGGTGAATTATGATTGATTTGGTGCACAATAACATAGAAATGATTGAAAAAAGAAGGAATATTTTTTTGAGATGTGCTGGGTTGATCAAACTGCCCTGGAGATCAGAGCTTAAAATCTATAGTTGTAACAATAGCTTTATCCACAATACAAACAATGTTATGATATGTATTCAAACATATTCAATGAATGTTCTGGAAGACCAACTGACACTATGTGATAATCATGGGATTTTTATGCCAAATAAACTAACTTAACTTTGTATAGCCCGTAAAGCTATTGTTACAGTTGTAGACCTTAAATTTTGAAGGACAGTTTGAATTAACTGAAACTAACAAGGTTATCCTATGATGTCTGTGGACGTTTCAGAATATTAATTGAATATGTATGATTATTTATCGTAGCTTTGTAAAGCCCAAAAGGCTATGGTTACTACTGTTTATCTTTAGTTCTGAATTCAAGGTCAGTTTTTATGAACCTGAACATCCCAACATCTAATTATATCGGTTGACCTTCCAAAAAACTCACTTAATTTGGTCAAATACATACTGCTACTTTGTCTAGTCCAAAAAGCTGTAGATTTTAAGCCACAATTCAAAACTTAAAATCTTCATCTGTAGATTTTAAGTTTTGAATTCCAGGAAAGTTTGGATAACCTAGAACATCCGAGAATTATCTCAGAATGTCTGTTGTTCTTTCAAAATATTCAATAAATATGTTTCAATACACATCGTAGCTTTGCGTAGCTCAGAAAGCTTTTGTTACAACTGTAGATTATATCTTCTGATCTCAAGGATAGTTTGGATGACCTAGAACATGTCATATTGCTTTATAATATTTTTTTTTTAATTTTTAGAATTTTAATTGAATATGTTTGTTGAATCGGGTAATCGTTTAGGATCCTTCTTCAAAAAACGACCGTATTTTGCATTTTTTATGGTTAAGGTATCCAAAATATGTTTAACCAACAAATTATCTTCAACAATGGAATCAATTAAACTCAATTAAACTCCAATAAATTTCTCTCTTCTCAAACGGTGACGTTTCCTGCCTTACGTCAACGCAAGCTGTCAGGTTGACGTGATGAGATCATCGCATACCGAGGGATCGGAAAGTGGTTCGATGGTAGATGCGACAGTGCTGCCAGTACCTGTAACAATGTTTGAATATTGTACCTTTGTAGTGCCTGAAATTTACTGTTACAACTGTAAATCTTAAATTCTGAACGCCAAGACAGTTTAGATGACCTAGACCATTCCAAGATTATATTATTGTGTATTTTTACGTTCGAAAATATTCACTGAATATACTTGAATAGGTGACGTAACTTTGTATAGCCCAAAAAACTACAGTTACTACCGTATATTTCAAGTTTTGAACTCCTGGACGGTTTGAATTACCTAGAGGACCTCAAAGTTATAAAATAAAGATTGGACTCGGAAAAAATGCGACACTCTGTTTTGGGTGTAATTTTTTATCGCGTGGGTAAAAATTAATGAAATTTTGGGTAATACTAGTTTAGAGTGTTATGTTTATGTGTTTATTTTATTGCGATCTGTCAAGTAGATTTCAAGATGCATTCGAAACAAGAAGAGCTAAGCCAGCAAATCTTGGGCGCGGTGATCGATAATCTTGGTCTGTCGCACAGATGGATCAGCAAAAGGCTTGGAATCCACCATTCCACCGTGTCTCGCGTTGTGAAGATGTTCCAGAAGACGAAGATCATCGAGCGGCGCGCTGGAAGCGGCCGAAACCCGAAAATGGAATACCCAGAGAAGGCGCGGAAGATAAGGCAGTACTTTAAGAATAACCCAAACCTTTCCACCCGAGACGTGGCCAAAAAGGTCAATTCGTCGAAGTGGTTCGTCCAGCAGACCATGAAGCGGGCTGGACTACGTGTTTTTAAGGTCAGGAAGGCGCCAAACCGGACTGACAAGCAAAACACGGTGGCCAAATTGCGTGCGCGGAAGCTGTACCGTGAGTGGCTGGTCAAGCCAGGCCGTCTCGTCATGGACGACGAGACATATATCAAGGCGGATACCAAAAAAATCCCAGGCCTCGAGTTTTTTGTCTAAACGTCCCGCATGGAGGTTCCGGTAAAATTCCGGAAGAGAAAGATGGACAAATTCGCGAAGAAGTACCTGTTGTGGCAGGCGATCTGCGAGTGCGGATGGTACAGCAAGCCGTTCGTGACAATCGGCACTATAAACGGGCAGATTTATCGAGAGGAATGCTTGCAGAAGCGCTTGCTGCCCTTCCACCGCTCTCACCGTGGTCCCACGCTGTTCTGGCCGGATCTCGCTTCGTGCCATTACGCCAAGCCTGTAATGGATTGGTACGAAGCGAAGGGCGTTAATGTGGTCCAGAAGGAGGCAAACCCACCAAATACACCAGAACTTCGTTCCATCGAAAAGTTTTGGGTGATAATGAGGAAGAAGTTGAAGAAAAGCGGAAAAACATTCAAAACCGATGAAGCTTTGAAGAAAAACTGGGAGAAATTGTGTAAGGACGATGGACAAAGCCTCGCCCAAGATCTCATGAGCAGTGTTAAGAGCAATGTACGAGCATTCAGCTTGGGGGAGGAAATTCAATAAATTAATTATGCCAAAACATAGCTAATATATAGTTATTTAATCCCTTAAAATTTGAGAAGTATCCGATTTAAAATGAACTTCTGGTGATCATTTTTGTGTGTCTCATTTTTTCCGAGTCCAGTCTGTAATTACTGTTGCCCTTCCAAAAGATTCATTGAATATGTTGGAATACAGATGGTCACCATATATTGCTCAAAAATTTTTAAAAGTTGAATTTTGTGGTGACACAAGAAGTTTGGGGGATCTAGAATCCCGCTGCCTCCATGTTTTTTTTTACGTTCGAAAATATTCACTGAATATGGTTGAATACGTAGCGTAACTTTGTATAGCCCAAAAATCTATAGTTACTATTGTAGATCTCAAGTTCTGAAATCAAGGACTATTTTGATGACCTAGAACATCACAAAGTTATCGAATAATAAGTTTTGCCCTTCCAAAAGGTTCATTCAATATGTTTGAATACATATCGTATAGCCCTAAAAGCTACTGTTACAACTGTAGATCGAAAGTTCTGAACTCAAGTACATTTTGGATGACCTAGAACATCCCAGAAAGATACAAAAATATTTAACGTTTATCAACGAGAATTTAATAATACGTTTGCATATGTACAATATACTAAAACAACGCCTCACACTATTAATAAAGAAGTTTTTTTCTTCCTGAACGTCTTCACATTCAGGATACTCTAAGTCGTCAATTTGGCCTCAAACTTTTATGATTTTTTTTATATTTTCCAGATAGACCAGCTCCAGACGATTTTCGAAACCGTCACCGGCGGCACGCACGACTTCTATCGGCATTTTGTCCCAAATTCGTTTGATTACGGTTTTGAATTGGTTCATATTAGACGCCTTGTGGTCATTTACCTTCGCCAGCATGTATGACCTTACGAAATAATCCAAGGGATTCAGATCTGGTGAACTGGGAGGCCATTCATTCTTGTCCAAAAAGTCGGTCAAATTTTCTCGGCACCAGCCCTGAACGAGATTTGCAGTATGTGATGGCGCTCCGTCCTGCTGAAACACATATTGATCATCTTTAAACACCTCTTGTACATGTGGCTTGACAACTATCTCCAAAACTTCCGTTTTATAATATAAGGCATTCACTTCAACCCCTTTTTCGATTAAAACCAGTGGTAATTTGCCTCGCTTGCCAATTCCTCCCCAAACCATCACTGACGCAGCACTTTGGAACCGTGGAATATTCCTATCACTCTCTGGAACAGTTCTCGAAGAGAGAGCCCACAATCTGTCGTTCTGGACATTGTGGGATTGTTTCAAGACGAATAACTTTTCGTCGGAAAAGATAAATTCTTCCCCACCGTGCCGCGGCAAAAGCAGACTTGCTCTTTCGAGTCGTTTCTGCTTGGAAGGTTCCGAAACTCCGTGAACCTTACGTTTCTTGGAAGCTTGGAGTCCGAGGTCATTTTGTAGTATATTGTGCATTGACGATCTCGATACATTCAGATCTGCGGCCATTTTACGTAAAGAGCGCTGTGCATTATATTTCCGTCGTAGTTGTTTATTTCAGATTCATGGGATGTGTTTTAACAATTCATGAAGACAAAACATAGTTCGGTGTTTGCATAAAATTTTCGAACTTTGCGCTAAACTCCGTCCATTAGGATTTGAACAGACTCTTCAGAAATCGTAGAAGCCGTCTTTGTCCAAATTTGCTGGAAGTGTTTGATGTCTTCGATTCCTTGCTTCTTTCCAGAAAGCTTCCGCTTCATCAGAGCCCAATATCTCTCGATTGGTCGTAGCTCTGGGCAATTTGGCGGGTTTGAGGTTTTGGTACAATGTTCACTTGATTTGCTTGGTACCTCTCCATCACAGTTTTAGCATAGTGGCATGATGCCAAATCGGGCCATAACAAAGGTTTTTCTTTGTGACTTTTGATGAAGGGTAGCAATCGCTTCTGCAGACACTCTTTCTGATAGATCTCCTTGTTAATTGTGCCAGTAGTGACGAAAGATTTACTCTTTTTGCCACATGAGCAAATTGCTTGCCACACAAGGTATTTTTTGTGGGAAATTTCGATGCCTTCTTCGTTCTGAAATGCTCAGCTGTAGCATTTCTGGTCATAGCAGAATAAAAAGCCAGCCCTGAAAGCTGCTTGAAATCCTCCAGGACATAAGTTTCATCGTCCATACCCAAGTAGCAATTCAAGTGCAAATTGGTTTTATTCATGTTTTATGGTAGTTTTATCAAAGCATTATGGAGTTCATCCGGTTTTATCAGGGCATTTTCCAAGTTAAGGTGGTTTGAATTCATTAACAGTTCTTAAGAGTGATTAAAGAACACTTGAAGAAACCTCCATAAATCAATACCATTCATAAGTGTAATTCCCCTTATAAGTAATTTTATAAGATACTTGATCCCCCACTCAAGACATCGTTTTGCAACTTGCATAAAACCTAATAAAAGTTTTGTAAAAGTTTTATGACATTCTTCTTTAAGATGAATGTATCTTTGAAATGCTGCCATAAAACTCTCTAAATAAGAGCACATACTCTTGAGAAAGAACATTATGTGAAAAATAAACAAACTGTCACAATGAACGCCCACAGGTGGAACAAATTAAAAACTAGTGGAGCGTTCTAGCGGAAATTCAATAAAAACCTATCCAATATATTGAACACTCCTTCATCGCAGTTACCAACGACACATTTTTTTTGACCATTCCATTGGATTCGCAGCCTACTGAGACTAACTTATCAAAAGGATCTATGCGTTATGCGTCCTATTTTTTGTAACGAATAAAATTAAATGGTGCAATGTGTCGCCAGGAAAATGTTATGTTAATGTTGAACTCTCCCGAGTCGTGCATTTCAGTTTCCAATAGGCTACACAATATTATACTCGTTTCAAGTAAAAATTGGTATATCATCTGAGCGAAAATCGATTTTTCCCATGATTCGCACGTTTAATCCAAAGTCGGAAGTAGTGCGCTGGAATCGCTCAGTGATCCACTATACAGTGCACTTCTTCCAACGCTAGGTTCAGCGTACAGATCAAGAGAAAAATCATCTTTCGCTCAACTGATGTTTCAGCCATCGACGAAACATTATTATCTGTTCTTCTGCCCAAATCCATTGTTAGCATATTCAAGTTAGAGTTTTTTTTACGTTTTAATCGACTTACGCTGGTGATTAAAAACAATAAATTATAAGCTGTAATTATGAAAAACAATTATGAATCGGCACATTTGATTCGACCGTTCACATTTTCTTTGTTTATGATGTGCCTTCTCCACACTGACTTTATGGCTATCTTACGAAAGACTTGTTTACCTTGAGCAATTCAAACCAGTTTTATTCAAGCGTTACTCCTCTTTTTCAAGAATAGAACAAGAAACGAAGAACTTATTGCGTTCCTCAAAAAATCTTGTAAGTCTTGTGCAAGAAATATTAGTTTTATATGCTTTTTATGGTAGTTTTAGATAAAACCATTGAAAAAATGGCGAGCGTGGCTATTCTGGATTCCCTAAATTTACATTTGTATGCAAAAAAAAACTTCCGTTTTTCCAATGCTACGAACAATTTCTACTGTTTAAAATACATTTTGAAACTTAAAATGGATTGTAGACACAATTTATTCAAGATCTAACAATTTATAAGCCTTGTCATCTAATTCTTGAATTTTCAAGTATTTTTTTATTTTTCAAATAAATAAATGTTCTAGCAATGATTCCGTGGCGCATTAACATTTTCTAACTTTTATGTTATAAAACACCAATAAACTGAACGTCGCATGAAAAATTTATCAATTGCAGACAAAAAACTCATGCATTTATGGTCAATTTTACAATTAATTTACATACGTTTCCACTTTGGAAAAGAAGCATCATATGTATATCGATGTTTTTTTTTTTCTCTTAAAAAAGTCCCCATTCAGCAGAACGAATCCCAAAATGGAATCTTCGAAACATATTTGTGACGGACTGGAAGTGTTCTTAAAGAGGAAAATCATAAAACTACCAAAACTTGTGGTAGTTTTATCATAGTTTTAAGCATGTCCTGAATTTAATTACAATTATGTACCGATAAAACTATCAAGTTTTAAGAGAATCTTGGGAAATAGTCTTGAGAACCTCCTGTAGTATGGGCCTTTTTGAACTTATGAGGGTTTTATGACTGTTTTATCGATTTTATGTAGAATATCTAGTTTTATGCGTGGTTTTATCAAATGAGTCTTGAGGACCTCTTCAAGTGTACCTTAAACTTGAATTTGTTACTTGGGTAACAACGCATGAAAACTTCGTCAAATATTCGCAGTACAAACGTCGAGCCCGTGATTTTGCTGCCAAGTTCTGTTTGTCGTTGCGATTTGGAACTGTTTTTACTTTATACGACTTAAGTCCCAAACGTTGTTTTGATTTTTGGACAAAACTAGGCGACATTCCTATTTTACGAGCCACCGTTCGAATGGAGAGATTTGGGTTTTTCGTTAATATCCTTTCCACCTTTCGGTCCATGGCAGGATCAGCGCGTCCAATGTTTTTGTCACTTCTCGGTTTCCTCTCCACCGTCAAACGCTCCGAAAATGATTTGAGCACATCGTAAACAGTGGATTTAGGCAAATCCAATGTTTTTGCAAGGTCCCGTATTGACAAGTCAGGATTTGCCGTACGCCCGTACAAAATTCGCTCGCGAACTTCTTTTTCTTTCGTCGCCATCTTGAATACTAAACATGAAATGTAAACATCAATCATAGTTTTTTTCATCATAGACTCTCAGCTATACCACAGTGAAATTTTTCATTCCTACGTGCAATATTCCAAAAATTACAATGTTTTGAAGGTGTCCGGATTAATGTGGATACCGACCTTAAACGGTTGTTACAGAACTGTATGCAGCATAGAAAAATAAGAAAATCCATTTAATTACAGAAAACAATTTCAAATTAATCTAACATTATCTTCTCCAGGAATATTCTCGCATAGAAAACATACTAAACTATTCTCCTGCAATGTGATAAAGTAGAAACATCTAAACGTACACCAACAAACTAACTGTTTTATGCTATCAGGGTCAGCTTAATCGACAAATTCAATAGATCGATTGATGAATGATACGCTATCGATGATGTAATGATCAAACCTAGCCGTAATTACTTGTTCTGACAGTTCTAATGAACCATCAAAAGTTATAAACCACGGCTTTCAATTATTAAGTTTTGATGGAAAAAAATATTCTTATATATTTTTTAAATTTTCAAATACTAATTTGTATAGAATCAAGGACTTTTTATTCATTATTTTTAATCATCAATACAAATATTTGCATTATTTTTCCAACGTGGATCATCCACTTAGTACACCGCACTCACCATTACAAATTATTCACAACTTTGTAATTTAATACACGCTGGTGACTGGTATTTCCACACGGCGGCGGTGATGAGAAAGGGTAAATCCACAGAAGCACCAATAGTCCAGTGCTAAATTGTGCCGCTTTTAAACATCGCAAGCGTCTCCCGCCATACCCGGATGGAAGGACCGTGAATCCAAAACAGGTTAAATTGAAATGTTTCAATAATAAAACTGCAATTATAATCAAGTCTGGTTTGCACTGTTTTCCATACTTTTACTTGCATTCACCAGCCTCGAACACGTTATCTTCGTCTTCGAGCTGCGGTACGATTTGGCAAACGTGGAAGAAGTGATTTTGGAAACAATTTCAATTTGACCAAGATCGATGTCAATAAAAATTTTATTAGCAAAAATAAGTCTGAAATGTGATGAGAGTTGCATATTGAGTCCCGACTTTTGATCCTTTCTTCCTTGCCATCACCGTTCTTCATGGGTTCGTTGAAGAATGAAGTGATGGGAAGAAATATGCATTCTTGTGGTTTTTGGACCGTGGCCTGGCCGGTCGTGTTCCCGCGCATAATGATTGTGGGTAATTTGTTGC
The DNA here is from genome assembly GCA_024533555.2 of Aedes koreicus. Classification (NCBI taxonomy): domain Eukaryota; kingdom Metazoa; phylum Arthropoda; class Insecta; order Diptera; family Culicidae; genus Aedes; species Aedes koreicus. Next base: position 8,642 of record JAHHFK020001572.1, read on the forward strand.
GGTACATTAGTGTGGCAAATGAATTGATTTAAATATTCAACAGTTGTTGTTCATGGTGATGATTGAGCATAATGCGGTTGGCTATTTTTCAAAGGGAAATATTTTGAAGGCGGTGATTTGTCAGACGGTGTCGTTTCTTTATCCAACAAAGCTTTGAGATTCACCGCCGGGAATTGTTGCTCAGAATCACCAAACAGAAATGATCGATCTTATAACGCGAAACAGTAACAATGTAGAATGCAATGAAAATAAATAAAAAGCATACATGAACAATTAGCTGTGCGTTAACTCTCCAGCACAACTCGAGAGCTGATCGCCGTCTTGGATGACCTGCCTCTAGTGTGATCGGCATGATTGAACAGAAACCTGATTTCAGCCTGGGACAACTTAATTGAACCAATCGAGGGTAGCACATCGTAATCACAACACTGCTAACCACATGCAACCACAAGGTATTCTGTTTCCAAGCGCCTCTAAAGTTTCACTGTAAACTGGATTCTGTTCGTTATCAACATCGTAGTCAGTCCTATCTTCAACATTGTCCAGACATACCAAGCAAGCATCCCGCTAAAAACAACTATTTTGCTCCCTGCATCCCTCACGCCTCATTCCTTAATTTGTGAATCGGAATAAAATTTATACTTTATTTCTTATTTTCATCCATAAATAATCAGCCGCGTGGTCCTCGGCGATGGCGGGAACAAGCTGATTCGGTAACACATTCATAAACCGTCGTCACTCGGCTTGCCACCGTGTCGTTTGCTGTTTACTGCCACCGCCGCCATTATGGAGGGACCGCGGTCAGCATTAAAGCCTTTTGCGTGCGCCATCTCTCTCATTCTTTTGATTCTGACCATGTTCGCACAAGCTAAGCCCGTGCCTTTATAGCCGATTGCTTCTCGTTCTGGTCTCGAGGGAACGAAATTATCAATGCGGTTAGTAATTCTATAGATACGAGGTTCGTCGCTTAACCTAGCAAAGTGATGGATATGACGATTCGTTAATCGCAAAATGACAGTTTAACCAGTCACGGAATCATCCACATCTTAGTACAATTTTAGATCGTCCGTGCATCATACTTATGACCATAGGTGGTGATAATAAATCGAGAATGAATACACACAGAGAAAAAGGAGTACGGCAGCGAAAATAATTGCTTAACAGAGCTCCTGCTGGGAAGCGGAATAAATTTCCCATGAAAATAAAATATTTAAATTCATTTCCAATGAGAAAAAAAAACCAAGAGGCACTTGATACTCGTGTCGTTCAAACGTCTTTTGATGGGTTAATTTGGAGAGAAATATCATTTGTTTGGATGAGAATTGGTGCATTTATATGAGGAATGAATGGTCCGTGAGCTTCGAACGTACTGAACTTGATTACTGTAGTTTCAGCACCGAATTGATAAATGACAACGTAGCACATTTGGTAAATCATACTCTCTTATATCAAACCGTACTGCAGAATTGGCAGGAACATAATATGAGTCATTGTACACTCTATTGTTGTTAAGTATCCTGAAATGCGGTACGGAGGAATTTGCTTCTAAATTTGAGCTTCTCAGCCAAGGCTAGAGCGCCAATACTCGATTGTTTTGGATGGGCATGGGAACTAAATCTTGTCCTAACTAGCCTTATTTTGGCATGTTATTGAAGCTTCAATTTTTGCCTTCCCACCACTGAAAAACTAATGAAGTTGTTGTAGGTTTATTTCATTTCCCGTGTGGATCTGTTTTAGCTTACTTTAACAGATTCATAACGTTGAGATTTAAGTATCGAAAATTTCATATTGATTCATATTGTTTGGAATATGTTTTATAGCTGGGTTTGTGGATATTTCGGATCCTGTGGTGGTTATAGATAACTTTATGTAGCAAAGGAATAAATTAATTCGTGTTGACCATCAGAGGTGGTAAATGTACATTTTTTTTGCAAAAATGTCACCTGCTGCGAAATTTGAAGCCCGCACACTGCAACATCGTGAATTACTAGTGAATGGAAGCTCAAATTTAGGAACAAGTTATTGGGTATGGTGCATTATTATGTTTTCGTTGTAAATCAAATGTAATTTAAATACAAAACGATGATTTTTTAAACCTTTTCCAATTTGATGCGAAGACGACAACGGGGTAAAACGCCTGTTTCAATGCTCAATATACACCCCAAAATTGGGGTAAGACGCACCACAACACTGGGATATGGTGCACCACAATATTGGGATAGCATGCACCGCTTGTAAAAGGTAAAAACACGGCTATAATAAGTTACTCAGAATTGTAAAGTAAGGAGGTAGCAACCTCTCGCCACATCTTTTTAGCCCATCAACCAATGGGTATGGAATAAAGATAGCAAAACGTTGCGATATGTTACCAACTCCTCATTGTATACACGCTTAAAAAAAAGTACCTAACGGAGCATTTAAGTGCGGGAAGCCAACGTTGGGTATAATTATGTTTACCTACCATTGGGTTTAAATTACATACGTTTGGGTAGAATTTTACCAGAAGTAAATTATTTTTACTCAGCGGTAGGTTAACATGATTATACCCAACTTTGGTTTCCTACACTTAACCGCTCCACTGGGTACTTTTTTCTAAGCGTGTAGACGTATAAAACGCCAAGGTGCGTTCTGCCCCTATTTTAGTCCTTCATAGTTTTGTCTAAATATTCCGAAAATACGTGGAATTATAGTGAAGTTTTGATACTATCTTGACGTTTTGGTTGTCAGCGATACATGTGAAGTGAATTTATTATAAACCATGGATGTTAACGCATGGAAAAAGCTTATTTTAAGAACACTATTATTCACATGTGGGGTACAGTTATGAAGATTTATTCAATTTTGATCGTTTTTTGGTGTATTTAGTGCCTTATTGTACTACAAAATTATGAGTTATGCTGTTTTATGTTAACATTGATAAAGTATCATTCCATTAAATCTATTGTTTTTAAGATTTGAGCACATTTATTGAGTGGGTCATTCTACCCCAGCAGTGCATTTTGTACTGTTCTCCCCTACAGTTCTAGTGAATGCAGTGAAAACAGAAAGAGAAAATTTTCTCCCTATTTCTGCCGATAGTTTCAAACAGTTTAGAAATGGTATGCGACTGTATTTGATAGCTTGATTAAAAATGCTCTTTTTTGGTAATTTTTTATTATGAGTTGTTAGTGTCCATTCTTATGATTTGATTTCATATAATAAACATCATATGTATGCAATAGTAAGCCAGTTCAACTCAGTGCAGCAACAAAAGTTCAACTCAGTGGACGCAGTGGTTCTACGCCCCAGCAAAAACAGCCAGCAATCAACGTAATTCTGAGCGTCATAAATCTATGTCGCAACTTTTTTTTAAACCATCGGCTGGTGGCAGCAAAAATGTTTCGTCACCTGGAGAAAACCAGACAGAAATGTCATATGAGATTTTCTCTCACAAAGGTTCACTTTTGCGTGTGTTCAATTTGGTCGTAGTGAAAAATGTTAAATCACAGTACATTTACCACCAATTTCCACCATAGAGTTGCGCCAGCTCGGGATTCATTCCACTCCTCTATACACCGTTTTCACATAAACCGAATTAAATATCTTTCATGTCCATAATTCATTGAACCTCAGATTGTCTCAAAATACGGACTTCTAGAAAATTCAAAGGTATTGAAAAAATTTGAACATTATAAAGTAAATACAGCAAACATAATCATACCATGGTTCACAAAGACCACGCTGAAGGAATTTGCATTCACAAAAAAACCGAAACGCTCCACATGGAATGTGAGCTAATTTGAACATAACTCTGATATTGAGGTATTTTGAAAAGAAAATATCTTGGTGTCTTGTGAAAAGTTGTTCATCGTTTGGCGAAACCATCCTAACACAGAAGGGAACCAGTGGGACCTCGGGGACTCTCGGAATAAAAGTACTAGCGGTCAATTTTTGAAATTAGCCTTAGAACCGCTCGATTTTTTCCTTCATCTAAAGGGCTACTTCTAAAAACGTAAGATCCATATTCAAAAACGAATGATCTGAATATTTACTCTCAGGACCACAGGGTGCTGGATAACCCGGCACGACTGCCTTTGTTTATAGCACTCATATAAATCTCCTCAGAATGATTTTGGACTTCTTGTTGGAAAAACATTCCTTTAGAGACCTGTTGGCCCTTTCAGCCATTTAATGAATTTGTTTTCAGCCATTTGATGAAGTCAAATTACAATGACTTTTTGAGGCAATCCCGGGCGTAGTAGTTAACATCCATGCCTTTGATGCCAAAGTCACGAGTTCAAATCTAACTCCCAGACTAGTCACGAAACATATCCAAAACGTGTGTAAGTGACAACGATGGAAGATGACCAACCCGATATTTTAAATCTCGATAATTTAAAAATAGAATAAAGGAATGAAAATGAACTAAAAGCTGAAAAGTGTACTATTTAAGAAATCTGAAACAATCGTACCTGGGATTTAAAGGAGTTTAATAATGTCTGTGGTCTCTGAGTCTCAGGTAAAATTCTAACCCAGAGCTCATCCTTTTATTATTATTATTATTATTATTATTATTATTATTATTATTACTATTATTATTATTATTTTTAAAGACCGTGCGTTTCGTAGTTGCTACTCCGTAAATGAACAGAACTAGTGTAATTGCACAGAGAGCCACATAGATGGAGCTTGGGAGTAGCTTTATATCTTCAATGTACAAGTTCACTAATTCATTGTATAGGCTGTTCCGAAAAATATAAATACACTTTCTTTCTCAAATAAAAAAACACCATACTGTGATTTTTTATTATTTTTCTCTCAAAAATAGTAAATAACAATGTTTTCTTTCCATCTTCATTTCAATTTGCTTGATTTTTCGTAGGGTAGGCGAGTTCTCTAACTTTTCCCTTAACACTACTCATAAGCTTCTGCGCAGTGATTTCTCCTACCATTTTCACCACTTTTGACCAATCTTTCTTAAAATTTTCAACACTATCCGCCAACCGCCTTCGTCAAAGCCCAGAAAGTTTCGATAGGGCAAATTTCTGGGCAGTTTGGTGGATTCATCTCCTTTGGTACAAATACGATATTGTTCCTTTTGTACAACTCTTGTTCATATTTAGAGTAATGTCAGGTACGATTGTAGACTTGTTATGCTGTTTGATCAAGGGTAGCAACCATTTTTGCAGACACTCCTTCACGTAGATTTAACCATTCATTGTGTCTGTCGTAATGAATGGACGAGATATTTTCCACATCCGCATATGGCCTTTCACACCATAACCTTCTTGCCGTATTTTTCGGTGTAAAAGGCTTTCACTGATGCAGGAACATCCTTTTCCTTCGGCGAGATATAAAACTGTGGTCCCGGCAGAGTTTTATAATCGAGTTTTATGTAGGTTTCATCGTCCATGATAACACAGCTCAATTTTTTTTGTCAGCAGTTTGTCGCACAGTTTGGGGGAGAAAGATTAGTTTGACAATCATTGTTAGAGACCCAGTTTACCTTTGCGTTATTTGCCAAGGGAAGAATAGTTTTTGTGTTAGTGAGGCAGGTTATTTTTAGATGATGATGATGATGGTCCCGCCACTTACCCCTACAAAGGTTTGAGCTAGACAATTTATCTATTAGATAATTAATTTAAAAACAATTCAACCAGTTATGCAAAAAGAAAAACGAACTGATTTCATCTACAGATGTAAACTTCTTCCAAAACTGTTCATTTGCTTTACAGCGATATAAATGTGAAAAGCTATTCATGTCAACCACAAATGTTCGCAAGTATTCCCAGCGATCAGGAAACCCTATTACAATTCAAATCACAGAATCCCGTATAAGGACATTATAAAAAGACAAGCCAATACCCGATCCTGTCCGCTACAGAGTCAATGAAGTTCTAGCACTAATGGAACCGCCACCTTAGTTTTGGGCTGACCAAGGATATACCTAATCAGGGAAATCGAGAATATTTCCATACCGAAAAAATCCTAGACCGGCCCTAGTCAAACTTTTACTTTCAACCACAATAGAATTGACAAGAAATTCCCCGTCAATCAGCCAGACAACCCACTATTATTTGATGGCATCTTCTCAGGCATAAAAGGCCACCATTTTTTTTAATAAATTCAAAATGAAGTCCTTTATACCTGTATACCACGCGCGAGGCTCAAACTTTTGTAGACTACACAAAAAATAAAAACTACTTTATATTACAATAACAAATAAAAACATTAAATCCATCATCATCATTGAGGCGAAAAGTAAAGTTTGTTTGTGCCCCATGACAAATATAAAACATTTAACAATAAACCATACACAAATATCCGTTGTAATAACATCGTCAAGACACAAAATTAGTCAAGAGTAAAAAGTTAACAGAGTAGCTCTTCAAAGGCAACTTTGATGTGTGAAATACATTGTCTCTTAAAATCTGTTAGTGTTGCTGCACGTTTGATTTGTATAGGCACCGAATTGGAAACATTTATACCTTTAAAAAACAACGAATTTTGTGAAGCTCCGTACAAAAAATATGGTGTTCTAACATCATCTGCGTTTCTAGTATTATATCTATGAATATAACTTCTTCTTTCAATTCGATTACACAAATATCGAGGCAGCTAACCGTTTATTACTTTAAAAATGAACACCATTGTCAAATAAACAACTCTCTGCTTCACCGATAGCCACTGTAGGGCATCTAACAAAAAAGAGGAGAAAGTGAACCTATTGCATCTCCAGATCAAACGCATTATCTTATTTTGCAAACGCTGTAATCTCGATATTTGTGTTTGATTAGCTAAAAACAAAATGGAAGGGCGAAATTCAATGTGAGGAGAGATGATAGATTTGTACAATTGTATTTTACTAGCAATACTTAAATCTTTTTTCAATCGGCAGAGAATACCGTACTTCTTGGCTATTTGCTTGATGATATCGTCAATGTGAGAGTCAAATTTTAATCTAACGCCCAGATATTTAATCTCACAAACCGTGATCAATTGTCTCATCATCAATTTTAACAGAGACGTCTTCGATAACTCGATTCCGCTAAATTACGATAAATTTAGTTTTACTTATGTTCAATTTCAACTGTTTGTACTTGAACCATCTACTTAGAGAACGTAAATCTGCATTCAAATGTGAAACGGCCTCCTCAAGGCTTTTAACTGCAATGAACAACACGGTATCATCAGCAAAAAGATTGATATCACAAAATCGCAAGACTCGTCGCATGTCATTAATATATAGAATGAATAAAATGGGCCCTAATACACTCCCTTTTGGTACGCCACGGCTGTTCTCCACAGGGCTCGAAACAGAATCATTAAAAGCCGTCCGTTGAGTTCTGCCAGACAAATAGCTTTCAAACCAATCATAATCCAAAGCGCTTGATTGTTTCTAACAACAAGGGCCGAGAAATCGTTTCAAAAGCGCGTTTCAGATCCAAAAGAAAACCAGCAACAATCGTTTCTTAATGCTCGACATTTTCTTTCCATTTTGCCATTTAACGCTATTTCACAAGAATGATCTTCGCGATATCCCGATTGTTCCGGCACAATCAAATTATTACTGTTTAAATACGTTAACAGCTAGCCTTTTACAACAAGTTCCAACATCTTTTAGGTCCAGCAGGTTGTTTTCGATGACATTAAAGCAATCTTGTACTACTCTTGCATTTTATTTCGTCTGGCTCATCTACTAGATCAATGGATTGATTGATTGACAAAATACTATCGACGAAATCATCATTAAATCTACATGCAATGATGTCCTCTGACTGTTCTAATGTGCCATTGAAGGTTATGGATCGCGGTTTGCAATTACTAGGTTTTAACAAAGATTTCAAAATTTTCAAAATCTCTGCTGTTGTTTTGATACAAATCAATTTTCCTCTGAATATGTTCACAACGAGTTTGTTTAACGGATTGCGAATATTTGTTACGCGCATCTTTGTACCTATTCAAAAAGATATGCCCATGAGTTCAACGCCATTTCTCTTTTATGTTTAAGACGCAAAAGATCAAAATTGTACCAGCCGTTCGAGTTCTTTATTAAAACAAATTTATTTTCGACTAGTTTATTGGTACATATTTTTAAGACGTCTGTCAAAACAGCTGATTTCTGATCTAGAGAACCGGTATTTGTTTTAAAATCCAAACTTCTTTCGACAAGTCTTAAAATAGCTTGTTTCGAATACTTTTTCCAACATTTTAATTTCACATAATCACTGTCACCACTACTATTATCTTCAACGTTAATAATGGTATGGTGATAGAAAGGTTGGGGGGTAAATTTTAAAGTGTATTTAATGATTGTATTATATGTGTTAATATGGTTTCATGATCGTTTACTTCAAGGAGTTAAACAATAAAAATTATAGGTAAGTTTGTGTGTGAGGTGTTTATTATAATTTTTTTTATAAAAAATTTTGTTTTTTTTTGTTATTTTTTTGAAATGTTAGGAGTGGTTTTAATAATGCACTGTGGTAAGTGATACGATCAATGAAATAAAGCGCAGTAGACTGCTTTTTTTATTATAAATCTAGTGGTGATAGAAAGAGGCAAGTAACAAATGGCAAGAAAAGGGACGGGCCTGCATTAAACTCCCGGCCATCTGCTCAGTAAGCAGAACGGGTAACCACTGAGCTACCCAGCCGCGTCATACCCAGAGCTCATCCTGTTATAAGAAGAAAAACATGATTGGCGAGGCTAATTATTACTTCTACCAATTTCTGTAGTTAACAGGTTCCATTTTCCAGTCTTAAATTTTTAAGTTCATTCATGAACAATCTATAAAAATTCTTTGTGGAAAAAAAACCTCGGAAATCTATATTAACTATTTTAAACTTTTCATCCCGTGGTTTCTTGGGCCAATATACTTTTAAAAATTATTCACGTTTACGTTTGTTCCAGATCATCCTGGAGACCGCCCAAAACCCAAATAATCATTTTAATAAGTCATAAATCTTAATCTATTCAAATGACATACCTTAAAACACTTAACAAAACTTCGCAGAGTTCCAGAACTAATTTAAAAATTGTAAAATTGGAAAACTAAAAAAACGAAACTAGCATTTCACATATATGATCTCTATATATGAATTAAAAAAAATTAAAAACTGAAACACTTTTTCAAGCCATCAATAGTAAACGCGAGCAAATTTCTTCAAATTTCACAAAGAAAAGCTTATTCTTTGGCAGCTAGGGCACAGCTATTTTTTGCAACTTACAGACTTTTTCAGTGTCGAGTGCTCGACTTAAAGAGATCATCGTAGTAGGTCTACTATTTATAGTTGATGTGACTTTATCTGTTGTATGACAGAGGGGTAACATTTATATATGTGTTTCTATCCTGTGGTAGTTCGTCGTTTTTGCTACCCTAAAATCTAGAAGTTCCTACTTGATCGATAGGTATTCCATTGATGTTGTATCGTGTAGTTTGTGTTATGTAGATAGAAATTTGATCAGCCATGCATTCCCGTTTTCTTGATTTTTGTAAAGACATTTTTGGAAATATTGTTTTTGAATTTATACGGATTTGTGATGTGTCTTAGAAATCGTATCTGATTCAAGTTTTCTCAAACCCTTTTCGTTGAACTCAGCTACTTTCAAAATTGTTGTATGAGTCATTTGTCAGTATTGGTATTTCTAGCGCTTGGACAAATCGTGGCTACTATGTCACATTGTACAATATAGGGGTCAATTATAGAAGTCGAGTCGAGCAATTCGACTCGACACTTGTCACTGTCCAGTCGAGCAAAATTGCGCATTACAGAAGCCAACTGAATCTCATCGAGTCGGCAACCGAACTCGACAGTTGACTTTAGTGTTGAAATTTTTCAAAACGTCATTGAAATATTACACTATGCAATAATTCAGCAGCTTTATCAATTTAGCTGCCAGCAGTGATCTATCTCATTTCAACGATTTTATTTCGAAGTTCTTTGACCTTCTGGTAAAGCATTTAAACTATTTCCTTTGCTTCTAGTACCCTAAGTGGGACATTTTTCAGAATCGAGGATCACATCTCTTAAACGAGTTGTGTCTTAGCCCATAGTACGATGTGAACAGTAGGGAAGATGGTGTTTACCATATTTTAATATGGTGTCATGAGCAATGAATATCATTATGATCATATGAATGATTTTTGTATAGACTGCTTCTTCGGTTCGTCAGTGATAAAAAAAATGCTAAAATTCTGAGAAGTTTCCTCCTGAACTTTTGGCAAGTTTCCTCATAAACTTCTTGGCAGTCTCTCCTGATGTTCTCGGAAATTTACATCTAACAAGCCAACCTGACCTTCCAGAAACATTTGGTAAGTTTTTTTTTCCTGAACTTAGTTACTTTCTAAACTTCTGATAAGTCTCATCCTGAACTGCGAAGAAAATTTCTCCAAACTTTGGGAAAGTTTTATCCAGAATTTCTTGGAAAATCTTCTTAAATTTTTTGGAAGTTTCTTCTTGAACTTTTGAGAAGTCCTCTTCTGAACTTTAGGGAAGTTTTCTCCTGAACTTCGGGGAAGTTTGTTCCTGAATTTCTGAGAAATTCCTGCTTGAACTTCTAGAAACTACCTCGTATATTTCTGGAAAGTTTCTTCCTGTTTTTCTCAGAAGTATCTACCTGAACTTCCGGGAATTCCTAAACTTCAAGAAAACCTCATTCTGAAATTCTGGATTGTTCGATTCTGAACTTCAGGAAAGCTCTCTAACACTTCTGGGTAGTTCCAACTAAACTGTTGGAAAATTTCTTGAGGAACATCTGGGAAGTCCTCTCCTGAATTCCTGAATTTTTTGAGAAATTCCTTCTTGAACTTATAGGTTGTGCCCTCTCTGGTGAGTTTCTTCCTGAAATTCGGGGAAGTTTTTTCCTGAGCATATTCTTTCTAAATTTCTGATAAGTCCCATCTTGAACTCCGAGGAAACTTTTTTACCGAAACTTTGGGAAAGTGCTCTCCAGAATTTCTAGGAAACATCCATTACATTTGTTCGAAGTATCTTACTGAACTTCTGAGAAGTCCTCTTCTGAACTTTTGGGAAGTTTTCTCCTGAACTTCGGGGTAGTTTGTTCCTGAATTTCTGAGAAATGTTTGCTCACACTACTAGGAAGTACCCTCTTTGCTTCTAGAATATTTCTTTCTGTTCTTTTGAAAGGTTTCTTCCTTAACTTCGAGAAATCCTCATTCTGAAATTCTGAAATAATCTGTTCCGAACTTCGGGAAAACTCTCTAGCTCTTCTGGGAAGTTCCAACTAATCTTTTGGAAGTTATTTTTTCCGGAATCTCTGGGAAGTTTTTCCCTAAACTTCAGAGAAGTTCTCTCCTTAACTTCTAGGACGTATCGTCTTGAGCTATGTGGAAGTTTGTTTCTGAATTTTTGAAAAATTATAGGTAGTGCCCTCCCTGGTTAGTTTTTCCTGAACTCCGGGGAAGTTTTTTTTCCTAAACTTCTGCATCTTGAATTCCTGGGAAGAACTCCAGAATCTCTGGAAAGTTCCAAACTTCTAAGAAGTCCTCTTTTTTAAACTTCTTCCTGAAGCTCTGAGAAGTCCTCTTCTGATTTTCGAGGAAGTTATCTCCTGAATTTCTGGGAACTTTGTTTGGTCCTGATTTTTTTGGAGTATTCCTGCTTGAACTTCTAACAAGTGCTCCCTATACTGCCGTTATACGCATAACTGTCCCATGTTCTATGGGATTCCCTATATACATGGGACAGTTATGCTTATAACGGCAGTATACTTCTGAGAAGTTTCTGCCTGACCTTCGGAGAAGTTTTATTTTTTTCCTGGTGGTCTCTTTCTGAAGCTCTGGGAAGTCTCCTTTTGAATTTTCTAGGATGTGCCCTAAGTTCTGGGTATTATTTTTCTATACTTCTAGGAATCTAGGACTAATTTCATAAACCACTTAACTCGAGGGTAAATTTTCAAATCCTAAGTGCAAATGTACTGAAATGATGCGTTTAGAAGTACTTTAGAAAAAAAAATCAGAGTTCTAATGTTTATTTCAATAGCTCATCACTTTTACCGTTGTTCTGAGTCTCAGTGTGGAAACCGACTAGGCTTGAGAGCAAATGTTAAGATCACAAAAGTAATAGTATTCAAACGAGAAAATAAAATTTACTTTTTGTTATTCCGACCCAAGGCGCATTGGTGGTCCAAATTAATCGAGCTCTTGGTCAATTTCCTACCAGTTCTGCTTAGCATAAGTTTTGCTGCCTCCACGCCACAAAAGCCTATGGCGATGTCAATATTAATTTTAATCAGTTGGATGAGCCATTCGAACTGACGGTAATTTGTTTTGTTTTTAATAGGATTAGACATTTTTTTTGCTATAAGTAAATTGTTTTTCTGTTAATTAAACGGCAAAAAAATAATGGTTTAGTGTATTTCTTACCTTGCTTAGCCAATTACCACTAACCGATGAAAAACGCGTATCACAACAAACTCGTACTCAACCAAATGTGACAAATCAGTCACTAGTTTCCGAGCGGTCGATTGAGTCGACCAACTCGACAAAATTTCGTCGATCTCGACATCTGTAATAGCAAAATAGATCTGTCGATCAAAGTGACGGTCGACTCGACTTCTATAATTGGCCCCATAGTGTGTCTGATGAGAGTGTTTGATTGAAAAGACTATAATTTTTTTGAATTGATAAGAACTTTAATGATTTTTTTGAAAAAGTGGGAATGGTTTTTAACTATATTATTGAACGAAAAGTTTGCATTATTGAACTCGCAATTTCTAAATAAAAAAAATCTAATTAGTGTTAGTTTCTTACCAAATGTGCTCAAACTTCAAGATGTTTTTCAGGACACGATTTGAAATGGTTTAAGCATAGGGGAGCGAACATTTCGAAATTCACCAACAATAAGGATGCTTTTGGGGCCACTCACAAAGTGTGATACTGGTTAACATTATTGGCAAAACAAACATTTTTTTGTAAATTTTACTTCAGAGTTGATTTGAAGCGATTTAATTTAGCACTAACGATGCTACAAAGTTTTCTACAAAGCAAGCACGTTTGCTAGTATGATAAAATATATACACAAAGTTTCATTTGATTCTGAGATGGTCATGTCAGGTCCATAGACGAGTTTTCGCATCAAACATTGAGGTGCCAAGCTCACGTTTAGACATCATCGTAAGAACGGTTGGTGATTCAAACAGCAGTTCAACTTCAAGAGTTCCACGCAATCAGATATTTTGCTAACGCTACTTATCCTTGTTCGGCAACCATGTTTCAACGTTCCCACATTATTTCCCGTTCTTCGTTTAAATTCCTGTCAATATTGATGATGCTTGGTTGAGTTTTATCCGTTGCCCGCCAAGCGATGCTTTGAAGGCTTCCGACTGCTGCTGATGCGGCTTGGCATCGAATCGGCAAGATTGTGGCACCAAAGACCGATAATCCTTCCTGTAAAATCGCAACAGATAGGAACCATAGGACAATTCCAGTTCGCTAGATAATAACCGACGGTTGAACTTTTAATTTCTACCATTTTATTGCCATTTATATCAGGCGGTGCAGAATTCGTGGCATCTTGTTCACCGGTCCCTTCGGCCGCTAGCAACACATCGTAAAGCGGTCGACCGGCTGGATCTGTGATGGTCAATAAAGCAACAAAATTGCGCACGGATTTTATTATTCACGCCGTAGCATTGTAAAAGCCAGCAAGCAGTTCTCGAGTGGTATTTTTGATTGCGATGTCTTAATTTGTTTTTATGATTTACACATTTATGCGCGTATGATACTGCCACCGCCACTACTGTTCTGATGGTGCGTGGAACAAGATTTCTGCATTCAGTGCCGCACGTTCTGGTTCATTCATTGATTGGGGGATGGTTATAAAATCTGGGATGTTAAATTTTATTTTATTTATTTGTGATTGATAAAATGGATCTCGATCTGAATGTGGAGACCGTTGAGGTAACAGTTCAAAAATCAATAGCAATTTTTTTTGATAAAAATCAGTGGGGTTGTGTATAACACACGACCGGTAGACTACGTTAAACCGTTTGATTAGTTTCGTTCGTTGGAAAATATGTACAAAAATCTTTTGTTGCACTTCCATTTTAATTGTTGACGGTGTCCGACGATGGTATAGGAGATGTTTAATTACATATGTCCTTAAAATCCCATTCAAGTTCTAATTTTTTTGGTTTTTTGTTTTTCATTTTTCGACAAAAACGACATCCTTTAAGGAAAGCTATTTAACCACCCTGAGGAAATATCACATATTAAATGTTAACAATGATCTACGATGACACAGGAGACGTTTAAATACTATTGTCTTCACTGTTCCATTCATATTCTCACTTATTTTTCAAAGGTCCACCCTAATAGAATAAAAGTGAGCAAACCCAAATGAAATATCATGAATATAATACAGACAATGGCTTACGATTATGAAAGAGGTGTTAAAATAATATTGCTTGGACATTTTTTTTTTAATTTTCGACAAATGGGACCATGAAAAAAAAAAGTGGCCACCCTAACAAAATATAGTATTACATGCTGACAGTGGCTAATGATTATTTAATAGATGTTTCAATACTGTTATCTTCTATATTCTATTCAAATTCAATTTTTATTTTCAATTTTTCATCAAAAAGGACCATCCTAGTGGAAAATAAGCGAACCACCCTAATGAAATTTTACGCATAATATGCCAACAAATTGCCAACGATGATATAAGTTATGTTTCAATACTATTGCCATGAATATCTCAGCAGTTGAATTCATATCATTCAAGTAAAATTGAATTCACTCCGCCATCTCAAAAATTGGCCAAGTCCCAGAAAGTCGATTTAAAAAAAAAAAAGCTATCACCAGTTCTCGACGTTTCATACATTACTAAAACATTTGGCATCAAAAAAAAAATTTCAAATTTTCATGTACCCCTTGAAAAAATTTTCATGGGTCAAAAAGTCAAACTTTGACCGCTTTGGGGGTCCACTTAACGAAGTCCGATTGATCAAATTTTGCATGGGGACTTCTTTGAGGAGACCAAACTTTTGAACACTACTTTTTTATTGAATTTCGAAAGGTCGGTTTTGGCTGGCACCCTAATATGTATGTATGTATGGAAGCCACCATCCCTTCAGGCCCTTAGCTTGGATGTAGCTCCACTTAATAGCAAGATCAAATTGAGCCACCGTTTTGAATTCAGAATATCGCTGTATGAAGGGCCAAAAACGGAGGGGTGGACCCGTAAGCAGAGACACTCACGCGAAATCCACGGGAAATTAAGAATCTCCTTCCAATGATACGATCCAACAATTCGAATAACCCAATTCGCAATACTTATTAAGCTTTCTACAGGATGGCTTGTAAAGAAGGGCGCGTTACTCTCACTGAAACTGTTGGAGTAGTATTCACAGTATCATAATCGAATCGGTAGGATAAAGAAAATGATTCTGTTAATTCCTTCCTAGACTCAGGCAGTCAATCAAACCATCGCGATGCATCGTCCAGTTTCAGCTTGTATGATATCCTGATGCTCCCTCTTAACCCAGTATGTATTATATGTAATGTAAATAATACGTCATAATACAAAATATATGTAGTATGTAATAAAACAATGAAATCTACTAGAATATTTAATAGAAGTATGTCATTGTTGGAATTCGTCATCCTGTAATTTTAATATATTTATTAATAAAATAATATGAAAAAATAATTAAAAAAGTAATAATAGGCAGATGATAATCTTATGCAGCTTGGTGTATCTTTATAGCTGAATCAGTGGCAGATGAATATAACTCTGGAAAGTGGAGGTCTTATTGCAATTAAATAAAACATAAACCATTTTATTATACATTAATCAAAATCATGACATATAGATAGACATCATCAGCAGAATTGAAGAGCATTTATTATTTTTAATAATATTCAATGATATAATTAATATAAAAACACCTTTAGATACAATGCGATAAAAGATCTGTACTATCTGGAAATCTACTTCCTTGTTACCTTGAAGCAAATGAAATTCAATTATTATTATTAATCTTTTAATAAATAATTTGAATATGATTATACTAATATATAATAATGATATGATGAAAATAATACGATGTTCTATTATAATAATATACATTTCAAAATAAAATGCAACTATTTGTCTTTGCTGCTGCAATATAAGATGATTGAAACTCTGAAATGGTGAAAATTTCCAAAGTGATGTAATGAAAGAAAGTTGATCACCTAGCCTAGCCTAGCAGAATAGCAAAGAAAATACAACACTTGGGAATTCTATGGATGATCTGAAATTATATACCGTATGAAGAATACTTCCATTTTTTGTGGTAGGATAAGATTTCAGCATGCTAACTTACCGAGGTCGCGCTGCCTATATCGCGTTGGTGGGGCTGCCACCTGAAGTATAGTTGACGCGGCACAGCGTTTTTACTCAGCCGCCGGATGCCAGGACAGACGCTGTTTGAGTCGCACCTCCTTGGTGGACAGACGCTCGGCACGCACCTCCTCAATCTAGCTGAAGTCAGAAGGACAACAGTGCCCAGGCTGCACTACCAGCTAAGTACGCAATCCTTAGCTGGCGGTCTTTGTCATCTCTTGACCCGTGGAAGCATGAGGTAGAAACTCCATAGCTATGTTGTGGGGACGCACGGTCCATCCCAGTTGTCTACTCATCATTTTGCAGCCCTCCAAAACCGATACACAAAATGAATACACAAAATTTAAAAATAAAATAAAATGGCAGTCTTAAAAACCTCTAGTTGATAAAATCAAGAATTTCAAAAATACATCAGGAAAGGATCGAGTCATGAGCGTCCGGTGTTTCGTTGTGACGGTAGCCATTTGTAAAATTTCTTCTTGGCATGCTTGTCTAGCCGTTAGCTTGCTCTCTATCTGCGCTTCGGAATAATTCAGAGACCATTTACATTTCCGAGCCGTGTAAGAAATTGTACACAATGCTCAAGGTGTACAGCGAAGAGAAAACTAAAATTGTTTCAGCCACCACTATCTGCCAATTGGTAAGAACATGGAAGGTAATGTTACAAAAATTCAAATCAAACAAACTCTCTCAAAATTGAATTGTTCGTCCTAAAAAGGACGGATTTTAAATGTTCCGCATTTGAATTCAAACCTTCTCGGTCTTTTGGAGAAGCAGGTTATTTCAGCCGTTGAACGTTGCACCTTACCAAGAGATGGGTAGCAACAAGATCACACACACAAGCATCTTATTTCACTCCTCGTGGTTGCACTCACCCGCTGGCTACAAATACATCACCGGCTTAGGCAACCGATTGCGTGCAACGGTTGCCTAGCCAATGGTTTGCTAGCAACAGCCTGCAGCGCAATCAGCTACCTGTCCAATGTTTGCTCGCTAGCCTTCTATGGTACTTGCCGCCGCCAGCTGCCAAAACCACATTGGAGCTTTGCCGCTCTGCACTGCCAACATACATGCCATCGCTGCCAATCCATACTGTTCATCCGCACAGCTTCAGAGTTCAACACGAATAAAAACATTTGCGAAGATGTACCCCTTTTATATCACTGCTGCATATGAGACCTACCTTGCTCACATTTGAAATCTGTGATAGAAAAGCACTGTGTATTTAGTAAATTCAGCCTGCAAAACAAAATTATAAGACATTACTTTTTATTTTTTGTTATTTTCAATAGTTTAGAATTATCAACGGAAAATGTTTGATAGTTAAATTTATACGCAGAAAAATTGCCAACCAATTGATGTAAACATCTTGAAAATCCATCGAGCATTTATTAAGTTAAAAGCGTTTATTTTGTAACGATATTTCGTGACGATCGCTAATTTTTAGATTTTCAATTGACACTCTACCCTTGCTGTAAGACGTAGTCTACGTCAAAAAGGGTTCATTTTATAGAAGATGTTTCTATCTAGAAAGACAATTATAATCCTTTCTATTAATAAAAATAATGTTTAGAGCTGACGTTTCTCCATCAATTTCATTGCATTGCAACGAATAGGAATGGAATCAGTTCATTTTATTTTTTATTTTTGGGTTGTCTGGTTGAACTTCAGCAAAACATTTGATCAAGAATATTATATGTTAAAGCTTGTCAGCAATGAAAACAATACAACCGATTAGTGGCTCTACACACATCGTTTAGTGACCAGCAAAAAAAAAAACACTGCATATTTTGACCTACTTAAAAACCACCATCACCCTTTGAAGAATATTTTGCCACATCTAATTCATGGCGTGTCACAATGTATGACCCCTCCCTCCTTCTCCAAATGTAACGTCATTTATTGGACAAAATAATGCTCTTCTGAACTTCTTGACGGTACACTTTACCGAAAATTTCGAATCTATTCCAACGACCGACCTCACACACAATCGAAACCTAGAACATCGGCGACGGCGGCTGGGGTGATGTTTTAATTTACGAGAGACAAAATGATGTGTTGATTAGTAGGTACTTTGTTCGAGAGCATAGGTTCGGATCCTTTCCCAACTGGCTGCCTTGGGATGCAGGATACCGTCTCTTCATCTTCAGCAGCATCGTTATTAAGTGTATCTAATTGGTTATCCTTTTGTGTGGTCCTTCCGCCCGTCCATTCGTCTCCGATGCCGAAAACTTCTTCATTTGTTTCGCATACAATGTATTCTCGAATTCACGTAAGACAACGACGGACGACGCCAGCTACATTATCTTTCGAGAGCAGAAGATGGAAAACAACCATCCGAAACAGCCGCCGGGCAACGCCGAAACTTGGGCACGTGAGTAACAGGTTGGATGTTCCGAGGAACGCAATCGGCTTTCCCGTTTGGTGATATGGGGGCAGGTGTTGGCCTAATTGAGTTGTTCAGTTTGGTGCAGCTTTAACGTCGACCGCGAAGAACCCGTTGGCGATGAAACAGAAGCTCGTGTTTTCTGAGGCCGAGCTAATTGAAATCGGAAAACAAGCACACGTGTGATTTCAATGCCAGAAGCGACAAACCACTTACGAGAGGGACGGTGTATGTTTATTAATTTATTTGTTTATTAAACAAGGTGAGCAATTGTTGTGAAGAAGAACCGGAAAGCGGTTATTATTCAGGCGCCTTTTGCCATAATTTTCATAATTGGGTAACTATAATGTAAAACTTCGGGCACTTGATCGGTCCTGCTATCGGGATAATAAATAATGGAACTAATTGCCGGCATGAATAAAACTGATGGGTACACTGAAAATGTTTCAACACCCGTGTCTGGATACATAGTAGCATTTATTTTCAGAAGAGCATATCGGTTTCAATTGGCCGTTGGAAAACTGAAATTTGTATAACAACTTTAACATTGTTCCTTATTAATAACGCGTTTGAGTTAAATGGAGCCATCAGCACACCACCCGAAAGACAGCGCTGACTAATCGTTTTTAAAATGATATTGAGCCATCGGAATCGATCGCATCTTCAACATCTTAGAATGCACGCAACACCGAATGGCTGCCGATCTGAGAAGGAAGATAAAATCACCAACGCAAATGGAACATCACGATTCATGGTTGTCAATTCAACGACAGCCAGTGGAATCGGGCGGTCAATTTATAGATCTTCTTTGCTTGCCGTCAAAGCTTGTAGCTCGTGCTCATCACAAGCATTTCAATCAGTCAATCGGTTATACACGCTTCTAACAGCACCGATGCTAAGGCTGTCAGTGGTATCCATCGGGCAGTGTAGAGCTGAATTTTCATCACGATAAACATTATGGGTCTCGCGTCCGGAGAAGGCGTGCTGTTTCAATTTTCGTCCTAACATGATCCATCTTCAAAGGTCTTTCATGCATTATTCCATCCACCGAACCCTGGCGAGAGGTGGTTTGTATTTATTTTGATTCATGTCGATCGCTATCGGAGCTGAAAGTGATCTTTTATTCGAACAAAACTAGCCACACTCACTCTGCTTGAAATGTTTTCAATTTCGCTAAAAGCTATTGAAAGTGAAAAACACATTTTGACCGATGGCTGCCCAATTCGTTCCAAATAAAACGCCTCCATGGACCATGTCATGTCAGCTATCGGACGGTCACGGTTAGCCGGTTGAAACGACATCGACGGAGGTCGGTAATTGAATATTTCACCAATTTGACTTAATCGGGTCGTCGATATCTTGCGTCCAATATCTCAATTCACGTCACTTCAATTAGAGCCTTTGTTTACTAAAAGCCAATGCCACACTTTCCGCACCGCGAATCCTCCCTGAAATGAACCTTTTGAACGGTGCCGATCGATTCCAGACCACTCTCGCGAGCTCGCGGAAAGACGGCATAGCTAATTCGCTACGGACAATTCGGGCTACAAATTCTTGCATCCGTATTGACGCTGTAGTATTATCACAATCTGTCGCTGGCTTGCAGCCGGTCGTGAACTCGCCAAAATCCCGAAGAAGAATCACAATATTCGGGAGATCGGCCGAACT
The DNA here is from genome assembly GCA_024533555.2 of Aedes koreicus. Taxonomy (NCBI): domain Eukaryota; kingdom Metazoa; phylum Arthropoda; class Insecta; order Diptera; family Culicidae; genus Aedes; species Aedes koreicus. Next base: position 29,030 of record JAHHFK020001572.1, read on the forward strand.
GAGGATCGCGCCAGGCCGGCGATGGCAGGCAGCGGAAAAACATGAAAGGCGGCTTATTTGACAAGACACGATATTATAATGAAAATATAAGCCTTCTTTCCTGGCCATTTGCCTCGCTGCTTGGGTCCCATTTCAAGCTCGATAAATATGTCTTTCCCCCGGCTACCCCAAGGTGGGTTGAGGTTCAGAAATGTTGATGATAATTTGTTACATCGTATGTGATTACGTATACGAACAGTGGGCATCAGACTGATGCAAATTTTGAACCTTTAGCTCCCCTATGCAGAAACGATTTCAAGTTATAGCAAGGCCCACTTAGTAATGTAACAACATCATTTGGGTCTAAAGGCTAGATCATTAGGAAATGGTGCACTTTCAAATACGTGTATTTCTTAAACTTTTCATTAAATCGGAAAAAAATTATAAATGAAACAAAAGTAGTAATATTTGATTTTATAAAAATAATTGAAACAAATCATTCATCGGTTTTTCGAAAAAATAATCTCGAACTCTCTAACTCTGTTGATGCCGCTGATCAGCCGGCGCACTTTTTGCTTTTGGTTTTGGCTTATTGATTCCACCAATTCTTCATCTGGCCAATGTCACTGGTGACGGCTCCCTTCATCTTCAGTTTCCGTTTAATTATCGCCCAATACTTCTCTATTGGAATTGAAGACAATTTGGTGAACTTAGCTCTTTTGGGGCCATCATGGGACTTCACGAATCGTAAAATCCAATTGTTGAGGCAGTCCCTTTTGTAAGCTTCTGAGTTCATTGTTTTATCCTTCTCAAAAACTCTGGTCTTCTTGCTACAGGAACTTATCCACGATAATTAACTTGAATCGGGAATCAGGAACTTTGCCGCGAGCAGGAGCCTTGTAGAACTTGAGCCCCGGGATTTGTTTGAAATCTGCTTTAGCATATGTTTCATCATATATGTTTGTTGTTTGAGGCTTCGATTGGGTTGTTACTTGCTCGGTAACATTTATAACCTTCTCGGAGACGGGTTCGCCGCACAGTACAACGGTCGGCATTCAGTTTTTTCGCCAAATCATAATCCGAGATGTTCCAAATGACCTTTGCGGACAGTAGATTAAGTGCCCTTGTACGTGTTAATCACTCGCGCCACAGTACTTTTAGGATAATCCAGCAGTTTTGCCAGCTCCCGAGTTGAAGCAGATGGATTTTGCAGGTAACTGCGCAACATTATTTTTCTTTTCTCTTCCTGCATGATGAAAATTTTGTAACCACGTTAGTTTTAAACTGTGAAAAAAAAATAGTTAACAGTTCTATTAACAAACAACAAAATACTGTGACAAAGCAGATTTTTTTTATTCAACTGTTTTGAAAACTAATCCCGAAACGAATTCATGTGAAACCAGTGATTTTATTTGGTGTATTTTACACAAAATATTACTTTATTTTTAACTCTCATAACTGGGTAGGATGTCCTTGCAAAAATTCAAATCTAAAAATCGTGGTATCGTATGCCACCAATACAGAACCAACCTCGGGAGTAAAAATATCGGGGGGGGGGGGAAATTGGCGGGATTTAAAGTGTTTTGAAAAAACACCTCCGTTTGAAAAAAGTTTTGCGGGTGTTAGGTTTGAGAAAAAAAATGCGTGTCTTTTTTTTTTTATATAGTACAGGGTGCGGCAGAAAAAAAATGCGAAAATGTTCAAACTTGAGTATTGGGTTAATTCGTGTAGCTAGTGACTAATTTTTGTCAGAAGTGTATTTGTTTATGTTTACTTTCAAGTGCTGCATCCAAACATTCTATTTGTTTTATTGCGAATTCGTCAAAATGTTCGCGAAAGAAGTGATCACCAGTTTGTTGCTCGCCCAGAAGAAGCCGAAAGAGATTGCCAAGGTGGTAGGGTGCCATTGGGCAACAGTTTACAGCATAAAAAAGTCCGTGCAGGTTGGTCCTAAGCAGCGGAAGCCGGAAAGCGGACGTCCGCGCTTTGCACGCACGCCGAACGTGATCAAATCGGTTCGTGCAAAAATTGCTCTCAACCCGGTGCGTTCCATAGGAAAACTTGCAAAAGGAAGCCAATATTTCGGAGAAATCCATGCGGAGAATCATCAAAGAAGACCTGCATGCATCTTCCAGAGCCAGAGTGAAACGTCACTTGATTACGGACCGGGTCAAGGAACTACGAGTGACTCGTTCCAAGAGATTGCTTTCCTTGTTGAAGAAGGAAAAAATGATAATCCTGTTCTCCGACGAAAAGCTTTTCAGCATCGATGCTGTGGCCAACAGCCGCACGGACCGGTTTATTTCACCGCGGAAAATGGAGAACGTTCCGGAAAAAGTAAAATTCAAATTTCAAACCAAACATCCGACTGGTGGCGTACAACGGTTTGAAAATGCCGCCTGTTTTCATTGATGCTGGAGTTGAAATCAATACCGAAGTGTATATCGGTATTTTAAAGGACCAAGTGCTTCCCTGGGTAAAGGCCAACTTCTCCGAGGACCAAAACGTTGTCCTACAGCAGGATGGAGCGCCGTGTCACACGTCCAATCGAACCCAATATTGGTTGAACGATAACATGAAGTTTTGGCCGAAGGATTTGTGGCCCCCTAGCAGTCCAGATCTTAATCCGTTGGATTATTCGATTTTGGCATGTTTTGAAACACGAGCCTGCAAAACATCACACCCTAGTGTGAAAACCCTGAAGTCAACCATAACACGCACATGGCAGTCAATGTCGAGGGACTACGTCCGAAAGGCATGCTCTGGCTTCCGGCGTCGGCTCGAGGATGTTATTGATAAAAATTGAGGACACATTGAATAAATTTGTTTAAAAGGACTTTATAAAGATAACTGCACTCGAAAATGTTGATATTATTGCTTGAATTAGTTGAAAATGGGATTTGAAAGAAATAGAACAAATTTTCGCATTATTTTCTGCCGCACCCT
>JAHHFK020001573.1:0-176616 GCA_024533555.2 Aedes koreicus
CTTAATTAGTTGGTCCTTCTAAACTTATATAATTAATTTCCTCCGAGATCCACCGGACAGATCGAGTGAAGACATAAAATGACGAACGTATAGTTCCAGGTTCCCTCTTCCAAATTCTCGTGAATTGACGAAAAAGATTCCCTAGGAAGTAATCATTATCATTCACATATCAAACTGAATTTGGATAACAAGAATGTGCTCTACGATCAGCTCATATGTCCAACCGGATCTGTGCTAGAAATTTATTTTGTATTTTGTTGGTCATAGAATTAAACTACTAATCAAATTAAATTTTCCTTATCCTATCCTATCCCTTTCTATGATGTCAGATGCCCTCTTTCCCAAAAAATGTAAATATAAGTTTTAAAAATTTGAACTTAAATTGTGAACTCCATATACGGCTATACCCACTGACACCAAACAACCACTTGTACCAACCTTTCTTTTGACGTTGTTCAAAGGTCAACAAATAACAGATCCCGAGACTGTGTGCAACCATCGACCAGATAAAAAAAAACCATGCAGCGATGGATCAAGGCTATTAGAAAGAAATTTAAAAGAAAGGGTCAAAAAACCAAGTAAGGGGGGGGGGGGGGGGGGGGGGGACCGGGGGGGGAGGGGGGGGGAGAGGGGGAGGAGGAAACGGGGGATAAAGAGGGGTAAAACGGGTTACGGGGGGTGGGGGGGGGGGGGGGGATGGGTGGGGGGGGGGGGAGGGGGGACCGGGGGGGGGGGGGGGCCAAACCAGGGTTGCCACATTTTTTTCATGATCAATCCGTATTTTTACATTCAAAAATCTTTTTATCTGTATCCGCCTGATGAAAATCTGTAAAAAAATCTGTATTGTTAATTTAACCACCAAATCCGTTTACTGCTTAAAAAATAACTTTGTGTGCATCGCATTTGAACCTCTGAACCACGTTTTTTCCGTGATAAAAATACTCATCATACTTATTTAATCATTCTATATAACTTATTTCTTCATTGGTTATTTTTCAGACATGAGCAGTGCATGGAAGCCCATCCTCGATCGAGAATCTCATTTTCCACAGAAAATAGACTTGAAATAACTAGCACTGCAACGAAATTTTGAAATTAGTTTTGACAGCTAAAAAAGTTCATTTTCCAACTTTTTCAAGTTATCATACTTATTGTGGTAAGCACCAACAAGTATTATCCTCGAATTTAATTCCAATCAGAAATGTCTTGCTACTTTTATGTCGGCCTCGATCCTGATCAACTTGACTCCAAGCAAAAATATTGCTGGTTAACCTATTAGGGACGGTAATATATTATGGTTTAATATTATGAGATTCTTCGAACTGTCAACTATATTTACAGAAGTTCTGTGAAAATCATGTGAATGTGAAAAATGTCAATTCAACGATGATGTTGTTTGTTTTCATCGATTTTTTCGTAAAATATTTCGTTTTCAGGGGAAAATTTGCCCCCCCCTATCTTTTTTTTTTAGGAGAGGGAGAGAAATTTTTTATTATTGTGCTACCCAGATGTAAAAAGTATAAAAAACCAAATTTAAATATTTTAAATAAAACTAATTTTTGAAAAAAGAACATCTTTTTTTTTTTTGTTTTTCCTTTTTTTTTATTAATAATTTATTTTTTTTTTAGAAAAAAAAACAGCAATACACTCAGCCAAATAATCTTAGGAGTTTCATAAGGTTCAACTTATGAACGATGCTTCAAATTTCATAAGGTTGACTTATGAAAGGATTTTGTTTTACACGACGGTGTTCTTGTTCCCCTTTAAGCTTTCCTATTTACAAGTGTTGATATATACTAGTGGTCAAGTCACTCGACCCATATCCTCAACGTTCAAGGTTCGAATCCAGGTTGCTCCATATTTTTATTTTGTTCTACATCATTATATTTCATAAGGCAAATTTATGAAATTCATACTGTTTTCTTATAGCAAATAATCATAATGCAATCTTATGAATATCGAAAGTTTATTTCGCTGAGTGTAAAATTAAAGAAAGGCTGTTTGGGTGTGTACGTCATTCGTCCCGCTTTTTTTCATCATTCTAAATTTTTCCGCGGCTTGTTCTTGTAATGGGGGTTTTACGAGCGGCAAAAAATGTAAAAAAACTGTATAAAAACATAAATATTTATTGAAAAAATCAGAGAGATGTGTGTACAAAAAAGTATATACATAAAAAATACAAAAAAAGGGATATATGACAAAATGCTGATATCATGCCGCTCCGGCCCATAACTGTATATCACCCATTTTGTATTATAAATATTTTTTTTTTTAAAAATCTTTACATCTGAATTTTTCTTTTTTCTATCAATTTAAATTTAAACCCAAATCAAAGAAATAGTTTATCCTATTCTTTGAATCCTTCCCCCTCGTGGCTGAAACTAGGTGGCTTTGAGGGTATTTTACATGATGATATTGGAATTGTTTTTGTTTTTCACTTTTTTTTTATAAACGATTTTATGGTTTTTTGTTAGTTTTTAACACAAATGGTACATGAAAAGTATACAAATGGGTATATACATATGTTTCGGGATGTTCCAGGTCGTGCAAACTCTCTTGGAATGTTGATCATGGACTATGTCGCTATGGCATCTGAGCATAGAACCTACATACATGGAACATGTCAGACAAGAAGAATGTAATAATTATCTGTCAATCATCCCCATTCATATCAGTCGTTCAAGTCTCTCCAAATTGTCCTGGAGTTCAGGTCAAATGATCTACAAGATCAACCATGATTGGGATACTGTCATTAACAACGCAGCATACCCTAGCAGACTCAAAGAAGCTAAACAAAGGGATTATAATATATTTCCTTTCATATAAGATGTTCTAGGTTCTCCAAATTATGCTGGAGTTTAGATAGTTCGTTGGCATTAGTTCAACCAAGACTAATGTAATGCGTCTAACATTGTTTAATGTCTTCGCTGATTTATAGTGCCAGTATGCATTGTTTTCGAACCATTTCCATTTATATTTGTTGTTTTAGGTGCTCCAGGTCGTTGAAGAGTTCAAGTGATAAAATCTTTTGAATCAACCACAGCTATAATATAGTTTTTATGGACGAAGCATACTCAAACAGACTCACGGAGGCTGTGTGCATAAAACACAATCTATTTTTCTGCATATCAGATATCTTGTGTTCTCCAAATCATCCTGGAGTTCAGATCAAATGATCTACTGGATCAACCATATGACCCATTGGCCTTAGTAACGCAGAATACCCCAACAGACTCAAAGAGAATATACGAATGGAATAAAGTCCATTTCCCTCCATATAGTTAAGATGTTCTAGGTTCTCCAAATTGTGCTGCAATTGAGATAGTTCGTTGCCATTAGTTCAACCAAGACCAATGTTATGCCACTAACATCGCTGACACACACAAAATGTGCGAACAAAACACTGCTAGAAGACATTATTTGCAAGAACATTTCTGAAGAATATCAGTTGGATACTGGATGAATTATGCACCATCGAAAACACTCAAAGCAACAGAATGATATTCTCTAAAACACAGTGTGCGACAGCGACGATGAGTGTTGACTGTTGGAAATGTCATAAATTCAGCTGTCAAAGTCATACGAAAAAACATGAAATAGTGTGCTGCTGGATTTGCGAATCTTAAGATCAAATCGTTAATTTCAAGAGATCTCAAGACAATCAAGACAATTACGGCTCCAATTGCTTCCGCATCCACCGTATTCACCCGATTTGGCTCCCTCGGACTATTATGTATCTATGTATGTATGTAACGGGTGTCCACTAAAAAAATGAGAATGATTTCAATACTTTTCCATCAGAACAAAAATGGCCGCATAGAAATGTCACTTTAGATGAATGAATCGTTGCACTCTTCAGAAAATTTTCATACACTCTTATTTCACTCTAACATGTTCAGTCGTGTTCAGCATGCCGTCGAAACAGGAAGAACTGCGCGCGCGCGTTGTACAATTCTTTCAAGCGAACGAAGATCGTGGAAAAAAATACACGGTGGACCATTTTTGTCGTGAAAAAGTTCCGGTATCCACCGTATACCGTATCCTGGCATGCATGAGAGTAACCCGGAAGAAAGGTTGCGGCCGTCCAGCGAAAATAATGAATGAGAAAACGCTCCGCTCGCTGCGCAGCATGTTCAACAACAAGGATTCGGTAAGTCAACGGGAAGCAGCCCGAAAGTTCCATTGTTCGAAGTCACTCATCTGCAAGACGCTAAAGAAAGAAGGAATAGTGTGTAGAAAGAAAACCAGATCCCCAGAGTACACAGATGAGCAGATTCAAACCGTGAAATCCCAATGCCGCTGGATGACTCGGAATTACGGCGGAAAATCTTTCGTTCTGGACGACGAAAGCTACTTTCCTCTTTCGAAGTCTCAGATACCGGGAAACGACCGATTCTACACTAAGGACAAATCTACTACTCCTCCAAAAGTTATGTATAAGTTCAAGCACAAATTTGAATCGAAGGTTATGTTATACATCGTAATATCCGATAAGGGTATTTCGAAGCCGTGGTTCAAACCAAGCGGTTTGGCCATCAACCAGGAGGTGTACCAAAGAGAGTGTTTGCAGAAAATACTCATCCCATTTCTTAAACAACATCACTCGGATGGCAAATACGTGTTTTGGCCGGACAAGGCATCATCGCACTACGCAAAAAAAACGCTAACGTTTTTGGAGAGCCAAAATATACCATATGTCCCAAAAGACCGGAATCCGACAAATTTGCCACAGTGCCGTCCTATCGAGGATTTCTTCGGTCTTTTGAGCTCCATGGTATACAAGGATAATTGGAAGGCCAAGAACACCAAGCAACTTACCAACAGGATCAAAAGCTGCATCCGAAAAATCGATGTGGCTGCCGTCCAACGGTCATGTTCCAGCATAACGACTAAGCTGCGCCGCACGGCGGACCACGGACCATATGACAATATTCACTAAACATAGTTTGAAGATTTAAGTTGACCCTTTTAATAAAATAAATCAGTTTGAACAAAACTTCACTGGTATTTTTTTCCTGACCCATTCTTTTCGTTCTCATTATTTAGTGGACACCCGTTATGTAAAAGATACCACTCATCGTTGCAGGCACAGCCATAAGACAGTGGATCGTCCTCTACGAATGATTTGATCAAGTTCGACATCTGCCTGTATTCAATTTAACACTGTCTGAAGGGCCAAAAACGGATGGGCGAACTCGTAAGCAGAGACACTTACGCGTAATCTGCGGGATAATGAGAATCTCCTTCCAATGCTAGAAACCTACAACCTAATGTCGAACAAGCCATCAAACGTGAGGACTTCCCAATGAGTGGGTAGAAGAGCTCGCCATCAATTCACGAATTGTTAATGACAGGGAGTTGGCAATTCCACTCTGGCTCCCTCGGACTATTATCTGTTCCCAAACTTCAAAAGACCCTCACCCTTTTGTCCGGAGTGTGCAGATGTCCAAGAGACACCGGAGCACGTGGTCTTTAACTGCCCACGATTTGGACCATTGCGATGCGAGGTGCTTGCCATCAGTGGGGCAGATACCAGCCCGGTTAACGTCGCCTATAGAATGTGTCGTGACGAAAGTGTTTGGAATGCGATCAACGGAGCCATTACGCAAATCATGTCGGATCTACAGCAAAAATGTCGGGAAAATCAAGAAGCAAGTGGTTGAATGGAGTAGCGGGTTGTCGATCTCGGGTGATGTTGTATGGTAGTTTCGCAGTCGAGATTACTCGAGTTGATTGCATCAGTATGAGTCACAGTCGTTCGCTGTTGGGATCCACAGGCGGGTAATCCTCCGTCGGAGAAGGGTACATTCGACGTCGGGGACTACTCAATTCAATTCGATGACGTTGAGAGTAGGAGCTGAATGGCTCAACCAAGTTAGGCGAGAGCAAAATGGTTGTGGCCAGGAGTAGGCGCTAAATGGTCAAGACCCTCCACTAAGTAATTGTGTAATAAGGAAACGGGTTTTAGTGGGAGCAGAAGTCGACCTTTTCTCAAACCCTAACCACACTCTGACACAGTGCACGAAGACCAAGTGCAGGCCCCTGTGTTAGGTCAGTATTTCCAGAACCTAGAAAAAAAAACCTCAAGAGATGGCTCATCAATAAAAAAAATTCAGCTCCTGCGAGGATATCATCGACACCGCGGAGGAGTTTTTTACAGACCTTTCGGAAAATTACCTTCCGGACGGGATCAAGAAGTTGGAAAACCGCTGGAATACGTTTATCGAGCTTAAAAGGGACTGCATTGAAAATATATATAAAAAAAAAACAATTTATGTTCATTCCCTACGAGGTTACTTTTCACCCCAACTAGTATGTTAAACGAAAATACATGTACATGTATATAAGAGTTGAAATTCCACATCCTGAAAATTTGATATCACTATAAATAATATACAATGATACGATTCAAAAACTACGATGTTATAATGAAATATTTAATAATACGCATTTTTTTTATACATAATACATGTATGTACAAAATACGTCTGACATCCACTGGTTTGTAACTGAAAAGAAAAATTAGGTATGTTTTAATATTATTAAGGTCCTGGAAAAGCTGAAAACAGAGTAGATCATCACAATTATCATAAATAATTATGGATATAATTTCAATTAAGAGATGCATGATGTATTTTTCTGAAAAGCAAAAGATAATTCTAAAAGACGTCTTTTAAAAAGTTTTCTCTATACTCTTCAAGTTACATTTCAAGGATAGCAGTATAAGTGATCAAAGTGCCAAGTTTGATAACACTAAACAAACTTATTTAAATATAATTCCATACTACTTGTGGTCGGATGGCAGTCTTTTATGAAAATAGTAGTTGATGTTCAGAAGGGCAATTTACATGTTCATGCTGAAATGCACAAAAGCGAATTGAGCCTTTAATTGAGCTCCATACTCTTAGGATAAATGGTTTTGGAATGCAAAGATGATTCCAAAGCGTGCTGAAATTATTAATTAAATGAGAATGGAAAATAATATGATATGATTTACAGGTATGGTTAAACCCAATAATTTACAGCTACACGATCTTTAGTCGCACCCCCTCACTTTGCTATTGTAAAAATGACAACATTGTCCAATGTTTCCATGTTTCAGCTGGAAATCTTTTGTGATCATATGACTCGTGGAGGCGTGAAGGAACTTGTAAGCACGAGAGGTAGGTCGCATCCTTCTTCCTGGTTGTGAACTCACCATTTGAAGTCCATCAACACACCCTTAATGCAAGTCTACAAAAAGTGTATTTGATTGAATTTATTTATGTTCCCAAGAACGCTTGCCTTTGTCGGTCTTCTGGCACCGAAATACACATACCTTTGCGGAAGCGATTAAAAATACGTATCGTAGTATTCAGTTGCTGATTCCCGCAATTCAAACTTCTAAAAACATGCTCGATTTAAAAGGTGGCACAAAGTTGGCTCTCTAATTGAGCTCGGTATTAGCATGTCACAACTTCCATGCACAAGAAGTGCGAGAAAATGAGAAACTTTTGAATAAATTTACCAACTCCTTCAACTCAAAAGCAACCACGGCGGGTGGTAGCTGTTTGACAAAACGTAGAATGGATTTTTCACATCAGCATCGTGTGAAGTCGTAAACTCGAACATAAAACGAAATAAAAGATCTCGCTAATGGTACCGTTTAGCGGTCGTTAAGTGACACACAATAGCTTCACGATGATGGTAATAGCAATAAGGACATCATTCACAACCTGTGGCTCGGAAATGAAAAGTTTCAATGAGTGTTGACATTAAAGATTTAAATGTTCTATGATATGTCAATCGTCATGCATTTAAATTTGTGCTTTACTTTTATTCAAAAAAGTTTTGAAATGGTATTTGCCGTCGAGGATAGTTCTACTGCCAACTTCTTTTGGGTAACCACGTTATGGTTCATAAAATCGATTAATTTGAGAAGTTTTCGCCAATCTCTTGACTCCGCTGTTCGACCCGGTGAAGTAGCTTTCATCGTCTTGCCCGATAAATCTTCATTTTTGAATGCATAGTCTTCGGAAGGATGTTAAATTGGATGAACTTATCGCTCAACTCTTCTTTGAATCGAATCGAAAGAAACGATAGCTACAACTTACATAACGCATAGGTACTTCGTTAAGTATCCATTATAAATAAGGGCGAGTGATGTGAGACGGTGCAAGCTGTGAACCTTTCGCAATATCGATGCGCAATAGAGTTCGCTCTGGGTAGGGAACAAAAGTACGGCCGGTTTTCGTTATTCAGAGTGAAGATAAAGTATCCTATTAGCTGGTGTGGAAAATTACATCTGCCAGCACGTTTCATGGGGCGATATGCTCTGACGGGTAAGAGTAATGGCGTTGAAAACGCACGGCATCCTGACCATTGATTTGTTTGGGTACGGTTAATATGAAGAAAAATGGGCTCAGAATGATATGAGTTGTGGAAGAAATAAAGCAATAATTAAAATATATGGTATAAGATTCTTACTGGAACATTTCACAGCTGCAGCATATTTCAAATCGAAGTATAAGAAAATGGGCGATTAGAATGCACACCCTTAAAAAAATAATGTAAAGTTAGATTTGCTTGGATGCACATAAAGGCACCAACCCCATAGACATATATTTGTGGTTGGTTTCCAAAATAACGAAACAGTAAAAACTGTAAATGGTATAGTGTAGAAGGAGATGTCTCGCTCATCGCCATGAGGCACCAAGAGTGGACAGTAATGTTTTTTGCTAGAATGAAAGATACCTTGTGATCAAAAAGTTCCGGTAATTTGAAAAAAAACGCATTTATTTCAATTTTTAATTGATATCTTTATTATCGCCTTCAAAGTACTCGCCATTAGAGGCAACACACATATGCCAGCGCTTTATCCAATCATCCATACATTTTTTATAGGCCGATGAATGTATGGCTTTCAGTTCTTCCAGCGAATTCTTTTTTATCGCATCAATCGATTCAAAACGCCTACCTCTGAGCGGAATTTTCAGTTTTGGGAAGAGAAAGAAGTCGCACGGGGCAAGGTCTGGTGAATATGGTGCTTGTTTGATGGTATTGGTGGAGTTCTTGGCCAAAAATTCACAAATAGTGAGCGCGGTGTGTGATGGAGCGTTATCGTGGTGTAAAATCCACGAATTATTGCGCCACAATTCTGGCCTCTTCTTTCGAATTGCCTCACGCAAACGTCTCATAACTTGTAAATAATACTCTTTGTTAACCGTTCGACCTTCTGGAAGGAATTCAGAATGGACGACACCGCGAAAATCAAAGAAAACGGTCAGTAAAACTTTAATTTTGGAGCGACTTTGTCGTGATTTTTTTTGGTTTCGGCTCATCTTCGGCGCGCCATTCGGACGATTGTTGACTTGTGAGCATATCAAATTCATATACCCACGTTTCATCACCAGTTATGATGCGTTCCATGAATGTGGGATCGCTATCTGCGTTCGCAATCATCTGTTTAGCGACCTCAACTCGATGCTGTTTTTGCAAAAAATTCAGCTCTTTTGGAACAAGTCGTGCTTCAATGCGTTTCATGCCCAGAATTTCCGTCAAAATGTGTTCGGTCGATCCAAATGAGATATCAAGGAGTGCAGCTATCTCCCGAATGCTAATTGAGCGGTTTTCCATAACTAAATTCTTCACGGAAGCGATGTTTTCATCGGTAGTTGAGGTCGATGGTCGTCCAGAACGCGGCATGTCACTCACGCTTTCACGGCCTTCTTTAAAGTCTTTGTGCCAAACAAATGTACGATTTTGTGACATAGAGTCCTCACCAAAGGCTTTTTGCAACATTCTGAGCGTTTCCGCTGCAGAAAATCCGTTTGCAACACAAAATTTCACACAAACGCGTTGTTCCAATTTTTTATCCATGGTAAAAATCGCCGAGCGTCTATTTTTCGACTAACAAAAGCAGTTGTCAAAACAAAACTAATGGATAATTTGCTCTCACACTTTGACAGAATATCAGAACTAGTGTTGCCATCTTACACTAAAAAGATTTTACCGAAAAAATAAAGGCGGCCTTTTTAAATTGAAAATTACCGGAACTTTTTGATCACAAGGTATGAAGAGAAAGTTGAAAGTTCCGTCAGTGTACGGTAGGCTAGAAATAGAACAGAGGTATTGAAAATTGAGTGAAAGGGCATGGTAAAGTAGTATTCGAACCACAGGCGTTTCATTTGCCTAACATCCCACTATGGGGTAGCTCGAGGAGCAGATCACCCTGCCACCTCGACGAGGGTGTGACTGACTGACTGACTGACTGACTGACTGACTGACTGACTGACTGACTGACTGACTGACTGACTGACTGACTGACTGACTGACTGACTGACTGACTGACTGACTGACTGACTGACTGACTGACTGACTGACTGACTGACTGACTGACTGACTGACTGACTGACTGACTGACTGACTGACTGACTGACTGACTGACTGACTGACTGACTGACTGACTGACTGACTGACTGACTGACTGACTGACTGACTGACTGACTGACTGACTGACTGACTGACTGACTGACTGACTGACTGACTGACTGACTGACTGACTGACTGACTGACTGACTGACTGACTGACTGACTGACTGACTGACTGACTGACTGACTGACTGACTGACTGACTGACTGACTGACTGACTGACTGACTGACTGACTGACTGACTGACTGACTGACTGACTGACTGACTGACTGACTGACTGACTGACTGACTGACTGACTGACTGACTGACTGACTGACTGACTGACTGACTGACTGACTGACTGACTGACTGACTGACTGACTGACTGACTGACTGACTGACTGACTGACTGACTGACTGACTGACTGACTGACTGACTGACTGACTGACTGACTGACTGACTGACTGACTGACTGACTGACTGACTGACTGACTGACTGACTGACTGACTGACTGACTGACTGACTGACTGACTGACTGACTGACTGACTGACTGACTGACTGACTGACTGACTGACTGACTGACTGACTGACTGACTGACTGACTGACTGACTGACTGACTGACTGACTGACTGACTGACTGACTGACTGACTGACTGACTGACTGACTGACTGACTGACTGACTGACTGACTGACTGACTGACTGACTGACTGACTGACTGACTGACTGACTGACTGACTGACTGACTGACTGACTGACTGACTGACTGACTGACTGACTGACTGACTGACTGACTGACTGACTGACTGACTGACTGACTGACTGACTGACTGACTGACTGACTGACTGACAGGTTAACCCATTTTTTTAAATGGGTTATTAACTTATTATTTTTAAGAGTGCAAGTATCTTGTCCTTGGCCCTGCGTTGTTTTTGGTTGAGCGGTGCGCCGTTGGAAAAATTAAAATGCGTTGCAATGGTTCTACTAAGAACATTTCTCTTAGTCTGGTCCGATATTTAGGGATTTGACCTGCATTGAACCGTAATGCCTATTATAGGGTGCAGACGATCAAATTGCATCACAAGTAAATTGCACTAACTTTTGAACCTCTAGTATGCGATGACTTTGCGAACAAAAATGAGATGTAAAGGCTAGATCATTTAGAAATGTGCACTTAATTTTAGCGATAGCGGCGCTCCAAGTGATTAGATATTTTTCACAGCGTTTTGTTATTTGTTAACAGTTCTACTCGTTCTTCACAGTTTAAAACTAACGTGGTTTCAAGATAGTCATTATGTAGGAAGAGGAGAGAAAAAATATTGTGCACCTGATAAATCCCTCTGCTGTCAACTTGAAAGCTGGCAAAACTGCTGGATGATCCTTGAAGTACTTTGGCGTGAGTAATAAAAAGTATAAGGAAACTTTAACAACTGCCCGCAAAGTGCAAATCTAGCGGAAGTTATTTTCAGTTATTCAGTTATAGTCATATTATTTTTGTGTCATTGTTAGAAATTCTTTTCGATTGATAAAGAAAGGTTTATGAAATGCACGCATTGGAAAGTGCCCCATTTCTAAATGACCTAGCCTTTGCACATTTGTTTGAAACTTCGAGAAAGACTTTGAACCACTTCAAGCGTCGACTCAACCTTTTGGTTCGGTATGCGGCAAAGATGGCCATTGTTTCAATTTGTTTTGAGCAAAAAAAAAACAGTAAAACCTGTAGGACAAAAAGTATACATAGTTCGAAAGGCACTGAAAAAAGCAAAACAAGGTGCCCAACATCCGCGAAAGAAAATTGTACCGGCATCCAGTTTGTGGTGAACTATCTGCAGACTAGCCCCTTGCATCCAGTTTGCGATTATGCCGATTGCTTCGGTTGCCAGCATTTTCACTTCTTCCAGTGTTTTGCCTGTCACTGACAATACGATGTCGTCCGCAAAACCAACGATCACTACGCCTTTGGGCAGCTTCAGCGTCAGCTCTTCGTTGAACATCCCGTTTCAAAATGTTGATGGAACCTTGCGGAACTCCCGCCTTTTTTTTGTTTCTGTATTATCGCGATTTTCAGCATCGGGCTGGTTCATCTCGCGTCGTAGTTACTGAAACACCTCTTTGGGTGTTTTTGGCAACTTATCCGGTTAACCACTATGACGGGGTCACCCCGGAACTCCCGCCGTGATGTTCAGCCCATGGTTCTGTAGTAACTCTTCAGAATTTTGCACATGTAATCAGGGACCCCCATTCTGAGCAGCGATCCGGCCACAGCCTCCCAGCTGACGCTATTGAAGGCGTTCTTAACGTCGATCGTTACAACGGCACAATATCGATCGTTCTCTCCGCTGAATCGTCTGAATCGCCACTTTCAGAGCCACGTTAGGGATTCCATCCGGTCCGGTAACCTTCTTCACCTTAAGCCTTCTCGCCACTGCCACAAGCTCCTCGTTCGAGACTTGCGTGCTCTCAGCGTTACTTCTGTCTTCCTTGCCGTACGGTGTACGTAGCCACGTGAATCGTGCGTCGGGAAAAGTCCATCTACGAAAACCATCAGTTTTTCTGGACATAGCTCTGCAGCCATCGTTGGGCTTTCGATCTTCGCAACACAATACGGTACGCTTCGTCCCAGAGGTTTAAATCAGTGGCTCGGCACAGCTTCCTGTAGCAGCTCGTCTTGCTCAGTCTTGTCTCCCGTTTTGATTCGGCCCTGGCCGCACGCCACATCACCCTACGCATTTCTCTGTCTGCTGTGGTTTTAGCTCTCTGGACACGTCTTCTAGCTCTGAGACAACTAGAGCGGAGGTTGCTCAGTTGCTCATTCCACCAGTAAACTGGTCGGCTCCAGTTTCCTAGGCATGATTGCGTCGCATACCCTTAATAGCGTATTCGCCAGCTCGTCCGCGTTTCGGTTCGAGAGTTCGTTGTTGCATCGGAGTGCTTCAACAAAAATTTCCTTGTCAGCAACGGGCTACAGAAGGAAACATCGATGACGGATTCATGGCCGTCCTTGTGAAAAGTGCTGACGGCACCTACGTTCTATAGTATAACTTCCAACTTTGCCAGAGTTTCTAGCAGGCTGCACCTTCTAGCGTTGGGTCATCTGCTGCCCGAACCCACAACCCAAGCATTGACGTCTCCTCCGATGACGAGCGGTCTTCTTCCGAGGAGCTTTTCGGTCAGTGCATCCAGTTTCTGGTGGCCCTGCTCTGTGTTCCGCCTTGGGGTTGCTTAGCAGCTGCATACAAAAATCCCGTTGGGTTTGGCGATCGCGAAACCTTCGTTTGAACGGGCTACTATTTCTTGGATGGAGAATCTGCCCATCCCTTGTATCGCAGCCATCGCCGCTCTATCTGCCACCCAGTTTCCGTAATCGGGAAGAACACGATACGGCTTCGCAATGATTGCGTTGTCACACTTTGTTTCTGTTGTTGACTGCCACAACAGTTGCTGTACTATGTCACAATGATTAAGATTAATATTGATTACTACCGACCTGCTGTCGCCTTTTTATATAATGGGCATCTTAAGTCCCCGGTCATGCGGTCGTTTTCGTTCTCCTTTTTGCAAATCATGCACCTCGGTTACTTTGTTCAGTCTCTCGCAAAATGACCCTTCTGTCACCGTACGCTTTCCTCAACCGGATTGTCATTGGTCATTGGCAGTGTCCCTCTAGCGGCCTCCTTAGCTCGACTTCTGTTGTGATCGCGTCCAGATCCTTGCACTCGATCACTGTCTCCAGGGAAAGAGCTTTTTCTATCGCCTTCTCACCAGGAGACTTTTCATAGAGCGTCTTGAAGGCTGTGTTCTTGACGGCTGGGTCCTTATTTAGCTTAAAGAGCATTTCACCTCTCTGGGTGCGCCTGATTTTCAAAAACACATTCTCCCCTAGTTCCTTAAAATCCGGATTAGCTATCATTTATCGGAGGTACGTTGTCCCCGTTGTCACCTCAACAATCAGAGCGTCTGCCTTATTTCGCCCCCAACGAGGCCTAGGCATCTGCTTCATCTGCTCTCCTGATGTTTACTTTTACGGCTGTTTTTTCTTCCTTTTCTCTTTCGGGTTTCCGGTAGTGCGCTTAACACTGCCTTCTCCTCTCTGCCCGTCGTTTTTGTGCTTTTTAAGCTCCTCCTCCTCTCCTAGTGTATCCTTTGTTTTCTCCGAGCGTGGATTTTGGAGTTCCTTCGGCATTTTCAGTGCTTCAACCGGTTTCTGAGTGGGGTGTTTGCTTGGTTGTGTGGATATGTGTGTCTGCATAAGTGTTAGTGTTAGTGGGTGAGTATGTTTGCATAAATAAATTATCGAATGTGAACAATGTAATCGACAAATGAATAAATACATAAATTTAGGAATTCGTTTTCTTTTCACTATCTATGAAAACATTACAAAAAAATTCTTATATTGACTCTGATGTCAATTGCATTGACCTCCTCATTAGCACTATAATAAAAATATTTGGGAAAGCTCCTTTTCTGCATCATATCGAAGGAGATATTGACGCTTGTCCCCATATTAATTGATAGCCTCCTCAGAAAATACTCCGAATCGCAACTTTGGAACAGCTTACACTGAGCCAATAAATATAGCAAAAACCATAATAATACCTTATGATTTTTTGCTATAAGAACTCTTTGTAATCTTTCCTCGATTATCTTATGATTTATTTGCTGTTTGAACCAGAATGAATTTCAACAACCAACCTTATGAAAAACGCAAAGACCGTGGAGAAATTCGTAGGTTAACCTTATGAAAAGCATATGCGTTCACATAGGAAAATCA
Organism: Aedes koreicus; assembly: GCA_024533555.2. Taxonomy (NCBI): domain Eukaryota; kingdom Metazoa; phylum Arthropoda; class Insecta; order Diptera; family Culicidae; genus Aedes; species Aedes koreicus. The sequence continues at coordinate 15,168 of JAHHFK020001573.1, forward strand.
TGCATCGTTCAATATGAACTTTATGTAGGTTGTGCTCCTTCACGGCCTCGGTATAATGATTTCTGATGCATTTTCAAATAGGATATAGGATTTATTATAAATGCATTAAAACAAATGTAATTGATCACCTAAACATATATGACCTAAAGGTCTTAACACGTCTTATCAATTATTTAAACTACTCAACATTCAATATTCCGCACGATGCGTTGGTGGCGGTGGGTTTGGGATTTTAGAAACATTCGATTGAGTTGGATGTTTCAACAGTTGAACAATTCGATTGTCGATTTTGTTCGGTAGCTGTCGGTAGACGGTTGATGTGGTGGATCTGATTGGGCTCGTTTCCGGTTCTGGTAGTCTATACGAATCTATAGCTTTTCCAAGGCGACTTGACATCGATCCGATCCTGCGGAAGTGTGTCTGAAATTGGACAGAGTTGAGGAAAAACTCCTCCGATCCGAAATGACTTATAATTCTTACCTCCTTGCAAGCAACATATCGTTCTGAAGTCTCTCCAACCGAGCAACTTCTTGAATTGCATTCAAGAACGAAATCGGTTGGTCGTATTCCTTTCGGTGCTTGGTATTGTAGTTGTAGTACTGTACCTTGGATGTTCCCGGATCTGTTCGACTGTTTACAGAACTTGGAATCGTAATCGACTGCTTTCAAGGACTGCCTTTCGGCTGAGTTTAATTGAGGAGTCTCCTTGGTTGATCCACCAACTTTACCGCCGGTTTTCGAGGCGATTCCAGAATGGAACGATCCATGACTGTGCTTGTGGGAAATGAGAGCAGCCTTTTTCTTTTTTGTTTACGCATTGTTCTGGTGCTTCCGCATTTTTATGAGCTTCACCAACATCCTCGAGGCAATGTGTGTATTCCGGTAGTCTGCTTGCAATTCACTTAGCTACTTCTGCTTCAAGCGCTTGCTTCAGCTTATCCACATTCGCCATTTCCTTCTGTGCTACTTTCACCACCAGCTGTTTTGATTGTTGTCGGACCTGTATGTTAGATGGTTGAATCGACAAAATTGTTATCAAATAAAACACTCTCGCCAAACGAGAACTTACCCGTTCCAGCCGTGTTTTGCGCGGCTTTTCATTTTTGGCCTTTTGGACACTTTCGAGACAAAAAGATTTTTACTGCTAGAGAACAGTGACTGTGTGCTATGCACCGTAGTATTGATGGACATAATTATTTACTCGCAGCTGGCGTATTTGATAATGCTACTGCGATGCGAGCCAGCTCTGAATTCATAAGTTTTGTCTAATGAGTTTTTCACATCAAAACTAGTGACGAAAAACATAACTCATATATTATGAAAATTACTCGCACGTAACTTCTATGAAATTTATAAGGTGCTTGAATGAATCTCATAATAGAGCATCCAAATTTCATAAGATACTTAATGAAAATGAAAATTGATCGTTCTTCTATATTTCATAAGGTTAAACTTATGATTATCCTAAGGTTATTTAGTTGAGTGTAAAGTTAGGGGGTGAAACTGACGATCGTGTACCTGGAAATTACTTGGTAAACTTTCTATTCTCATTCAATTGATCATTTCAGCACGCTTTGAGATTATCTTTGCATTTCAAAACCATTTATTTTAAGAGCTTAAAGGCTCAAGTGGTTGTTCAGCATTTCAGAATGATATTTACTTAGCACTTTTAAACTTTAGCAACTATTTCCATAGAAGACTAGCATGCACTTTTGAGCAGTATATGATTATTTTTGAATATATTTGTTTCATCAAATTTCCCTTCAAAACATTGTTGATACAGTAATTGGCGTTGAATTTACCACCAGAGGAAGTCGACCTTTCGATAATATTGCTCCCTAAACCATCACGGATGTGTGATTTTGAAATCATGAAACTGCTCGGACTGATGGGATTTCTTGGATCGATGCTGCATAGATTCTCTCAATCTGAGGACCGAAAACATTTTTTCTTAAATATGCTAACGTAGTTTTTTTAAAGACAGTTTTCGTACATTGAACACATGCCTCATACATTGTAAGGAACATTCGTACTGCATGTAATCAGCAAAATGCTTGTATTACACCTGAATTCCATGCGTACCAGCCAATCGCTGCTCCTCTTCTGTCGTATCCGAACATGTTGGTGTTGCTGCTGTGGCGGCAAAAATCATGCATTTGCCTCGAAATAAAATTATAACCGTCACACGCTTCGAGTCGATCACTTTGACTTCATATCTATTTATTTCTCACGGGTCTCCATAGCCTTGAGAGATGAGCCGTGGATTAATTAGCAGCTCTTTTGGGCAAGATTAATTCCCAAATCAGATACATTAAAATAAAAAATAACGATGAAATCGCTCTTTTTTCTCTTTTTTTTTAGATTCATTATCCGTCAATGAAGCAGAACAGTCAAAAATGGATGCAGCGGAAAGCATAAGTGATACGTATCTGTTTTTCTTTTGCATCAGAAATGTCGTAGTTCTTTGTACTGCTGTCATGCAAGGCTCGAATATTCTTTTTGGACGTACAAATGCTTCGTTATTTTGACAGCGCATGTGGTAATGCATACGAAACCTGCTTTGCGAATGGTCAAAACCAACTTTGTTGCAGAAAACAACAAATAAAGGGTGTCCACGATGAAATTGCCACACTATGAAATTGCTCTAACTTTTTAACCGTTGGGTAGAATTTAATGAAAATTTGGGTGGATTTAGTTCATAGTGCATTATTTACATCCTGCAAGTCCTGTGATCAAAACTCGCGGAAATGGAGTCGAAAGAACAGCTCGTGCGTGATAAAATCTTGCGCATTCATCACGAGAACAAGGATCTCTCGCATCGTTCCATCGCTAAAACGTTGGGAATCGCGAATTCCACGGTGTCGCGAGTGATTAAGCGGTTCGAGGAACGATTGACCACCGATCGGAAGCCCAGAAGTGAAGGAAAAAGTATTCCGTACAACACCAAAAATCACAACCGCGTAGTTGGGGCCTTCAACCGAAATCCGAACGCCTCCGTTCGGGATGTGGCTAAGAAGCTGCACCTAAGCCGAAGTTTTGTCCAGAAGGCCAAAACTAAGGCTGGGCTTCGAACGTTCAAGGTACAAAAGGCCCCTAATCGCGACGAGAAGCAGAACAAGTCCGCCAAAACCCGTGCCAGGAAGTTGTACCTCAACATGCTGACGAAAGTTGAATGCTGCATCATGGACGACGAAACATATGTGAAGGCCGACTTCAAACAGATCCCCGGCAACCTGTTTTTCACGGCCAAGGATAAGTTCAGCGTTCCGGAGCATGTCCGCACTCAGAAGATGTCCAAATTTGCGAAGAAATTCCTGGTTTGGCAAGCCATCTGCACGTGCGGGAAGCTGAGTGCACCTTTCGTGACCCAGGACACGATGAACGGACAGGTGTACATAAAAGAGTGCCTCCAGAAGCGGCTGCTTCCTCTCCTGAAGGCCCACAATGTCCCAACAATCTTCTGGCCGGATTTGGCCTCATGCCACTACTCCAAGGACGTGCTGAAGTGGTATGCGGACAATAAGGTCAATTTCGTGCCGAAAATGTTCAACCCTCCCAACACTCCGGAGCTCCGCCCCATCGAGAAATACTGGGCGATTATGAAGCAGCACCTTCTTAAACGACCTAAGGTAGTGAAAACAGTCGAGGAACTGAAGAAAGTATGGGTTTACATGCAAAAAACGGTTGATTCACAGGTTGTGCAGAATCTTATGGCCGGGGTTAAGGCCAAGGTGTGGGCATTTGCGTATGGACTGTAAATAAAATACGAATAAAATGGTAAAATGAAGTTTAATAGTTATTTCTCAATCCCTGAAAATTTGATGGCAATCGAATGAAAACTCGAATTTTGCGAATCAATTTTGTGTGTGGCAATTTCATCGTGGACTCCCTTTATTTACTCATTAAAACACATTTATTTTGATTATTCGATACAAAACGATATTTTCAATGGAGCTTAAGTGCAATCGGTTTCTTACATCACTCTACAACAAAACAGATCTTCTTTCTTTAGGAAAACCGATCAGTTTACAAAGGATTCATGTTCTTCGGGGAAATCGATGCACTTATGCCCTTCTGAAAGGCCAGTATTGACATGATAATGAATAATTAAGTGTTTGTTTTGATCACTAAAAATTCACAAAATTGGAACGGAATTGAAAATCAATCATTGTTATGACGTGTGTACATATATTTGTTGAGTTTAGATTTTAGTTGTGATGGAAATGTTAGCTGATCAACTCCTTCTTTCGCTGTCATGTAACACTTTTATCGTAGGATGGAATTCATGGTGTCCGTACTCAGGTGGTTCCGAATTTTGAACCTATTCAGATTGTCCTACTCTACCACTGCCGAAGAATGCGGAACTAGTAGAAAGTTCGCAATGAACTTTCTTATCAAGGGAAAAGCCAGCTTCCCATCTGCACGTTTGAAACAGCAGTTTTCTCCGATTCCGATTCTTCCATCACAATGTCTTTGCAGATAATTGGCATCCTCAGCTCACGAAACTAATTTTCGATGACCTGTTCCTTGACGCTTTCAAAAAAGTTCGAATATTATTTAGTAATCGAGTTAAGCTCCTTCAAAGTGTGCAACTTCATGTGGTCAACGCTCAATGCAGTAGTCTAGATCGTTAAGATCAAAACGTGTAATGAATTGTTTACTCTTCCGGTATAGACAGCACAGCAGATCAAGTAGAAAGCCTCCTTCCTGGTAGCACCGATAGTTCCGGATCCAAACACTTTTCATGATAAAAACCCAATATATATTTCCGATTTTCGACGAAGATGTTTCTCGAAACCAGAAACACCTAAATCCGGCAGTTGTTTTATGTAATTATCTTCATCATCCTAGACAAAATTTAAAAAAATTATTCTACAAAAACCACTTGACATTTTTAAAGTTAAGAATTAAATATTGTGGACTGTGGATATGGAACTCATGCAAAAAATTCATCTAAGATTTCTTCAACAAAGCAAGATTTTTTCCAAGAGTCAATTCAGGAATGTGTGTAGTTCTCTGAGGTGTCTTCCAAGGATTCCTTTAGAATTCTAAAACTTCACAAGTTCAGGGATTCCCCCAAAACTTTCATCACAAGAAAGTTTTGAAAAACTGCCATAGCCAAAAATCTTAAAAATCTGGGTTTATCTAAAAAATCTGTAATCTTTACGTACATATATCTGTATGAGAGAAATGAAAAAAATCTGTGTCAATCTAGATAAATCTGTGCATGTGGCAACCCTGGGCAAGAGTGCAGACGCTAAATGACATGATAAGAAAACGAAGAAACCAAACACGAACTTCAAAATACAGATACAAATAAAAATTAAAGGCCAGCGCCGGTGGTATAGTGGTAAGCGTGACTGCTACTTGGCACCCCAGTCGGTCTGGGTTCAATCCCCTTCGAGGTCAGTGGTTTTTCTGAGGCGAAAAAATCTGGTCACGTCTTACTTCGGAAGGGAAGTAAAGCCGTTGGTCCCGGCTCATGTGTTGATGAGTGCGATATGTAGGGTCCAGGTGATGGAGTCATCTTCCTGGCGTCGATTAGTCAATCTGATGCAGCAAAAAGGTTCAAGACTACGCAACCTTACATCTGCAAGACGTTGAAGAGGATAGGAATAGTCTGCCACAAGAAATCAAGGTCAGCAGAATACACTGCGCAACAGATATTAACCCAACGCGGCTGGATGACCCGAAAATACGCTGGGAAATGTTTCGTTTTGGATGATGAAAGCTACTTCTCTTTCAAAAACCCACATCCCAGGAAACATCGATATTATTCTGATAACATTTCTACTACATCTCAAGTTTAAGCATAAGTTTGAGCAGAAGATGATGCTTTATACTGCCATAGTTATCTGAGAGAGGAATTTCCAAACCATGGTTCAAGCCCAGTGGTTAGGCTATTTATCAAGAAGTGTACCAAAATCAATGTTTGAAGAAAATATTGATTCCATTTCTTCAAAAGTATAATGCAAATAATTACGTGTTTTGGCCGGATAAAGCGTCGTCGCATTTTGCTAGACAAACACATGCGTTCTTGGAAAGCCAAAACATCCCGTATGTATCAAAAAATCGCAATCGAACAAATTTGCCCCAGTGTCGCCCGATCGAAGATTTATTTGGATATTTTCCCTGGTGTAATTAAATTAATGGAGAGTCAACGACTGTAAACAACTGATTAATAGAATCAAAAGATGCATTCGTCAAATCGATAACGAAGCTGTACAACGCTCCTATTCAAACATCTGGACAAAGCTTCGTCGAACAGCTGATGACGGACTGTTCATTAATATTTTTTTAAAGTAAAGAGGCACATTTCAAAATAAATCAATCAGTTTACCTTTCTATCAACAAGTCTTTTTGTTATGGTCCTTAAAGAAAATTCTAATTTTTTAGTTATACCTCGTTAAATGGAAGCATTTCCAGTCATAATTTCCAGATGCGGCTTAAGTGAACACGTATTGCTATTATCCTGTTGCCTTTGTATGCTTATGCCCTTCTCTTCAGGCTCAATTCTCCAGCAGCAGTGATTTCCTGGATTACATAAAGCTAGCTCACTACGAACTCTCCAGTGAGTAAATCGGATTTATTATACGTTCACACTGCCGTTCTTTTTTCCTCCCATGATCAGAGAAAAAAAAAATTGAAAACAAAATAAGCTGCACAAATTAAGTTCCCGACTTATTTTCCCTTACCATCGTCTTGGAACTGTTCGTCCTTTGTGTCGTGCCCTCTAGAGTGGAGACCGTCTGGAGGACGTCTTTGCAAAAGAAATGAAACTATATATCTCTTTATTCATCGTCCCCGCTTCCTGCACTCAGCTGGTGCAGTTTTTAGTTATCTGAGGTCCGGTTGAGATTAAAAGTCGGAAAGGGTGATTCGCTTCCTGGTCCTACCTCATGGATTGATTCAAATTTCAGACGAAGAACCGTGCTTGTGGGTATGAAGTGGGGAGAAACTATAACGTTAGTCTGGAATCAAAAGCGCACCGAATTCGTTTGAAGATCGATAGCACATCAAGAACCATTCAGTCTACACGTAATTGTCAGGAAGACGTACGTTATATCGTGCATCATGAAGGCCATTCAAGTTTTTTAAGCGTCATAACTACACCTTTAGTTCAAAAGTCGTATTTCAAAACAAAACACAGAAAATTTGAACGGGAGTGCTCCGCCCATACTTACTAATTTGTTGACGGGTGTTTATAGTTGTTGTTTTTAGTTCATCTAGTACCTGAAACGAAGAGAGATAATATTTTTCCATTACTAAGATTCTAAGGTTTTTTTAGAAATGTCGAATTCCAATTCGAATTTTTATTAATATCATGAGTACCAGTATTGTGCTTGTGTGTGTATACAATTATTTTCACACTGACGGGCAGTGCTCATATAAAAGAAACTTGTCTGCATTTTTTCGATGATTTATATGTTACCTATATCACTATATACAAACATTTTTAGCTCTGGAGATTGAAGATGATAGGGCCTGTTGATAAACCACGTAGAATCATTTCTGAAAATCTCAGACCCCCCCCCCCTCGTAGACTTCTCTCCATACATTTTTTTGAAATTTTGTATGGAGCGTAGACTTTGGTGAACCCCCCCCCCCCCTGCCACCAGATAAGTCTACGTGGTTTATGAATAGCCCCATACCTCTATTTAAAATCCAACGACCCCTTTCAAGAATGCCTGTTCATACACATACATTCTGAGATCATTTTCATATACAATAAGTCTCGCATGAAATTCTTCGAACATCAAAAAATATTTACACTTGCAGAATTTAAAATGAACATTTTTCATCCTGACGTGTATGTCATCCTGATGTGTATGTCATCCTGACGTGTATGACGTGTAAGTTTCGATAATATAAAACGACTTCACCAATGTTCAATGCAGACAATCTCGTCATGTAAATAAGTTGAAACCAATCTCATTGCACGCCACGAACACATAAAATGGCAGCCTGAAAGCTCCGGTTCTAACTTCGGACGAAGTTCATATTTTTAGCCATTTCCTTAACAATTTACAGGGTAGGCCTAAATAAGTGACGCAGTATTTTGTTTCAGTGTGGAATTCTCCTAGCCATCGCAAGAGCCATCTGGTTGCCAGCATATTAAAGAGGGACTGATAAATATGTAAACTAACTAGTGTTCGCTAGATTCCATCGCCAGGAAGAGCCTAAGAAAAATATGGATTTCAAAAGACAACGGATTTTGCAGTTGCATTTGGCGGGAAAGCGTCCCAACCAGATACTGGCCGAGACCCGGAAGGAAGGAATATGCCGCACAATAATCGACTGGACGTTGAAAAGGTGGAGGACGCGGGGAACCATCGATCCAAAGATAAAACCAGGTCGTCCTCGCAGTGTTCGTACCAAACGGCTTGTAAAGGCGGTGCGTGAGCGAATTCGCCGAAATCCTTGTCGTTCTTCATATAAACTGGCTCAGGATATGGACGTCTCCAGGAAAACTATCAGATCAGTTCTCAAAGAGGATTTGAGATTGGCGCCGTACAACAAAAGAAAAATTCATGGACTTTCGGAAGCCAACAAGAAGAACAGAGTCATTCGTTGTCGCGAATTACTTCGTCGGCACGGTGATTCCATGATTGTGTTTTCGGATGAGAAAAATTTCGTATTGCAGCAAAGTTTCAACGCTCAAAATGACAGGGTCTGTGCAGCGAGTATTCAGGATATCCCTTCTTCAATTCGCGCAGTTCAACGCTTCCAAAATCATACTTCGGTCATGGTTTGGGGAGCGATTTCTGCAGAAGGTCGTCTACCACTGCTTTTCATTGATAGGGGTGTAAGAATCAACGCAACATACTACGTAAAAGAGGTCCTGGAAAAGCATTTGAAGAAGCATACTTCAACGATGTTCAGTAACCGCAAATGGGTGTTTCAACAGGATTCTGCGCCGTCCAAAGCAAAGATTACCCAAACATGGTGCGCCAAGACTATTCCTAAGGAATTATGGCCAGCTTCTTTGCCAGATGCAAATCCTCTGGATTTCTCTATTTGGGGAATCATGGAAGCTCACTTTCGAGATCTCAAACCAATGAGTATTGAAACATTCAAAGCTACCATACAGAACATATGGGATGAAATCCCCGAAAATCAGGTGCGTGCCGCTTGTAATGCCTTTCCAAAGAGACTAAGGGAAATCATTAAAGCTAAAGGCGATAGAATCGAAATGTTAATATAACGAGTAGATATTATTATACTCTTTATTTTGTTGGTTGTTTTGTATGGGTGTCGTGAGGGTTTTATGGTGGGGTATGGTCTACGTAGGAGGCGGGGTATGTTGGGTTGTGTGACGGTGGCTAATTATTTTGCGTGTGTTCTATTTCCTTTTAATTAGATTAGTCCTATTTTGCTTTTTATTCTCGCGAGACAAAGGCTCTGCTCTTGTACCCTTAGTTTTAGTACACATAGGCAATATAATATTGAATACATTTATTTATTTATTGAAACACTCTAATTTAATGAAACACCTCGAATCGCAGCGTCCGAAAGACACTTTTTGTACGGGCTTAAAGCTCTACGGCTCGCGTCGGCCTCCCTACATCTGGACCGTGCAGGCCCGCCATTTTGGTAGCCAAACGGGAATTAAGGCCCTCCGACCTGTCGAGAATCTGTTGCGGAGTGTTTCATTTCGTCCCGGTGGTTGCGTAGTCCTAAAGGCGAAAACCAGTTGGTGATACGTTGGCATTCCGTAAGAGAGGAGACGATAGAGTTTCGGATTTTCAGCCGATGCCAATCCCCGCAACTCTAGATCGGCCAATTACGCACGCGAGTCCCTCCCGACTACAACCCATTATTTGTCTTTTCGTGGGAGATACATTCTTTGTTTCACGCGTCACTTATTTGGGCCTACCCTGTATATCCGGGTGGCACAATATTAGTACTAAGAGCACCCGTACCGGTGCGCGGCTAAACTATATTTGATCGCCCTCACCATCACTTCAAACTGTATCGGGTGCAACTAAAAGCGCTAGCAAATCAAAAATTGTTGCGCGACTATCGGAAAGCATCGGGCGCTCAAATTTAGCAACGTGATAGTGGCGCGAGAGAGGGTTGCTATTCGACTGCCAATTGTCAAACATCTCCGATTTGTTTGTTGTTTATTTTTGTTAACGCAATCAGAAGTGCTTCAACGTGATTTTGATTGGAAAGTTTAAGTGGCAAGGGGCCCTGAATCGATTAAATTTCCCGATTATTGCAACTGCGGAATAATCTATCCTGAAGAATAGCCGTAAGTAGATGTTATTTTGATTGTGCCTTCAATCTGTGTATAATTGGTATTATGAAGAATTTGCAGAACATGAGTGCATCCAAACGTGGAAAGAACTGGACCGTCGATGGAGATGAGGCTCTCTGCGTGCTTGGTTGGACGTGTCCCGAGATGGGGCGGCCAGAACATAACAGAGAAATAACCTATGTGAGGGAGTGTAGCTATGTGTGGAGAGATATATGTGATGATGATGATGATATAAAACTACCATCTATTGTAGCAAGGTAACTTCCATAGCAGTGGAATAATCTGAAAAACGATTTGATCAGGATTCTAATATTGTTTGTGATCATCAAGCTCCTGTATGAAGGGCCAAAAACGTTTGGGCGGGCCCGTAAGCAGAGACACTTACGCGAAACCCGCGAATATAGGAAAAGAATCTCCTTCCAAAAGCAAGTTCACACGCACAGCACTAGAATCGAGCCCTCGATTGACAGAATAAACCCAATAGATGGGGTCGAAGAGCCCGCCCTCGTTCCGCGAAATGTTAACAATAGGGAGGAGGCAGTCCCATGCTCCCTATCCAAATCGTTTCACTTGGGTGCCATGATGGTCCCTCCTTTCCCCGTTACGTGTTATTTAATATATTAGTATATTTTGTACACACAATATTAGGATATCATTATAGACAAACATGCCAATTTATTCAAATTTCAAACTTGAATGATACTACCAATGGATTGTTACTGAAAAATAAATAAAAATTAGATATGAATTAATATCCTTCTTGTCCTGGAAAAGCTGAAAACAGAATAGATCATTCCAAATATCAAAGATAAAATTTCAATAAAAGATATTGTTTTAAAAGACATGTAGTAATATTTTTTTTTATACTGTTCTAGTAACATTTCAAAGATAGCAATTGGAGTGAACGAAGAGTCCGGTTTGATGATTCCTGAAATAAATGGCTTATCTTACCATAATGCCACTAAACACAATATTAAAATATAATCTTACATTGCTTATAAGCACATGCCAGTCTTTTATGAATATAGTAGTTGAAATTCAGAAGTGCAATTTTAAATTAAGTGTAATGCTGAAATGCTGAAAAACAAATTGAGCCTTTGATGCCCGTCGTGTTGCTTCCGGCTCTTACATGGTTTTGGAATGCAAAAATGATTCCAAAGCGAGCTGAAATTATTGATAAAATGAGAATGGGAAATATACAATATGATTTAAAGGTACACGATCTTCAGTCGCACCCCCTCACTTCGCTATTGTCAGATTGACAACATTGCCCAGGCTACGCCAACCAGCGTCTCCATGTTTCAGCTGGCAGTCTTTTGTGATCATATGACTCGTGGAGGCGTGAGGTAGGAACTTGTGAGGACGAGAGGTCGGCCGCATCCTCCTTCGAAGTTGTCAACTCACCATTTGAAGCCCAGCTGTTTGTAGAAATATGCATGGAGAAAAACTTAAACTGCAGCCCAGAGCTCCGAGAGCCAAGGGGGGCAAAAGCAAGTGGTGGGATAGCAGGCGGGAGGTGGGGGTTCTGCGGGGGAGAAAAGAACGTTTTGAAGCAGGCGATGATAAGCAATAATTCTCATGCTCCTGAGTGAGTTGGCGAGTTTGATGATGAGTTCGGTTAACGATTTTCGTGGTGAATTTGATAATGGGTTTGGTGGTGAATTTGATGGTTAGTTTAATGGTGAGTTTGGTAATGAATTTGGCTGTGTGTTTGATGGTGAGTTTTGGTGATGAATTTGGCTGTGAGTTTGGTGGTGAATTTGATGGTGAGTTTGGTGATGAGTTTGGCGGTGAATTTGGTGGTGAGTTTGTTGATAAATTTTGTGATGAGTTTGTTAATAAGTTTGGTGGTGAGTGTGGTGGTGAGTTTGAGGGTGAATTTAATTGTGAGTTTGGTGGTGAATTTGATTGTGAGTTTGATGGTGTCATTCGTGGTGAGTTCGGTGGTGAGTTTGGTGTTGATATTTATGGTGAGTTTAGTTGTGAGTTTGGTGATGGATTTGGTGATAGGTTTTGTGGTGAATTTGGTGGTGAGTTTCGTGGTGAGTTTGATGATGAATTTGTAGGTGGGTATGTTGGTCAGTTTGGTGGTGAATTCGCTGTTGACTTTGGTGATTAGTATTCTCTAAAATCGATAATATTTCCATACGGGTAACTAGTTTTAAGTGCAATTATTCACTATGTACCTCTTTCTTAAATTTTGACAACCTGACTTAGATAAACTTGTGTGGCCAAGGTCTTTTATTTAAAAAATTAGATGTTCAAAAAATCACAACTTCTTGGTTTTCCAACCGGATTTGATGACACTCTGAGAAAAGGTCCAGTTTTTATTCTTGTTTCTGCGATACAACGACTAGGGTCCAGATTGCAGATAGTTCCATGCTTGGGGGTTTTCAAGAATAACTTATTTGTTTCCCATGGAATCCTTCTGAATCACTTCCAAGTAGGTAGCCCAAGAGAATCCGGAAAAGTTACAGAATCTGGACCCCAGCCCATGTGTTGCTGAAATTACACTGAAAATTTATTTCCGTTAAAAAGCTTTCACTCGTTTCGTAAACATGGATTTTGTTCATAGAACAAATGTCTCGTATATTGTATGAAACATTCATATTGCTTTTTATCTGGCGAAATGCTATCATTACACCTTTTTGTTTCATGCACGAAATGAAATTCGTGACGATCAACCAATCACTGTTTCTCTTTAATCGTACTCATGCAAGAAGATGTTGCTGCTGGGGTGGGCGGAAATAATATATCTATCCCAACATACAAATTAAAGCACTGTCGAGAGTTATAGTATCAGTGCTTTCCAAAAATATTGGATCGAATCCCATGTCAGAAGTATTAAAAAAACGCTGACCAACTCCATGTGGTTGCGCTATTTTTTTCAATCACATTTCGAGTCGATAAAGTCTGTCAATCATTCAAGCAACCACCAGAAAGACGTTTCTTTTTATTTTGTGACAATATGTTCAATGTACAATGCACGAATGCTCTTTCTGTGTGAACAAATGCTTCATACGTTTGACAGTTGCGCGTGTGCTATTAATTACGAAGGTAGCTTCATAAATAGTAAAAATCAGTTTCGTTGCAGAAAACAACGAATAGATTTGTTAGTTCTACCTTCGATTTGGTAATATAAACTAAAATTAATTTTCAGTGTAGGATAAAACCTGGACCTTGTCCCAAAACTTCATCAAAATCGGTTGAAATCCAACGAAGTTATCATTTTATGAACATTTTTTTTTCCATAATAGACCTTGGTCTATTAGGTGTTAATAAAAAAGAAAGGAATTTCTAGGAACACTAGAGGAGTTTCTTAAGGGATTTCCTGGAAAAAAAATATGTTTAGAAGATTTTCAGAAGAACCACGTAGAAGTTCTTTTTCTCAAACTCATGGAGGATCTACTGGAGTGGTTTATTGTAAAGAGCACATATATATATATATATATATATATATATATATATATATATATATATATATATATATATATATATATATATATATATATATATATATATATATATATACATATATATATATATATATATATATATATATATATATATATATATATATATATATATATATATATATATATATATATATATATATATATATATATATATATATATATATATATATATATATATATATATATATATATATATATATATATATATATATATATATATATATATATATATATATATATATATATATATATATATATATATATATATATATATATATATATATATATATATATATATATATATATATTATATATATATATATATATATATATATATATATATATATATATATATATATATATATATATATATATATATATATATATATATATTTTTTTTCCACATTTTTTTTTATATATATATATATATATATATATATATATATATATATATATATATATATATATATATATATATATATATATATATAATATATATATTCAGTTGCCAAAATACGTACCTTCCGTTTTTGACCAAACGGAGACGGGATCGACTGTACTTAAGTTGCTAGGGGTGGGTAAATTCCATCCACTAGGTAATAACCGGTGTTGTAGGCTCGTCCGTTTACCTCATAAGCTACTGGTGGAGCCCGGCCTCAATCAATATTGGGAAAGGGGGAGATCGTTCCAGAACATTCGAATCGTTGTTGGAACCTGGCATGCCAAAGAAAGCATGCCATATCCACAGGTCATACGATGCCACTACCTCAGTATGATTGTGGGCTTTTTGCCTGTTCCTTTGAATTGGCCTGCCCAGACTGTTGGGCAATTTTTCCACTCCTAGTGGCAACAATATAAGGAACCCAGTATTCCCGGGAATCCTCTCTGCGACCTTCGTCTAGCAGCCGTCGCAGGTCATCCTGTTAGGGAGGTCGTAGGTATTCATCTCCAAAAATCCGCACAAGTGTCCGACAAAACTCAAGCAAACAGATGCGAGCTATTGTTTCAGACAGCCGCAAGTATTCGTCGACTGCGTCGGCTGGGGGACCCATACGCCAGCTGGCGCATTGCCGCGGTGCATTTTTGCAGAGCGGTCAATCCTCGCTTTCCCGTCGCATCGGCTTTTTGAACAAAATAAGTATCGGCAGCCTCTGCTGCCTTCACGAGCCATAGGAAAAGTTCCCGAGTCATTCGGAAGCGTCTGTGGAATTGGACAGCGTTGTAAGTTGGCTAGGGTGCAAAGTAATCGTCCACCAATCGCTTTGCACCTTCTTCAGCTGAACGATCAATGTTTGCCCAACGGGCCCATCTGTTCCTCTAGGATGAAGATTCGGCAAGCAGGATCTGTGCCTGGGTCATCATCAGGCCCATCAATTCAAGCTAATCGTCACTAGAATCCGAAGAAAATGTAGAAAACTCCACTCCACAAGAGATAAACTTTGAAACAGATCACGAATTGACTATGTTTATGACGATCACCGAATCTGTCAAACTGATGATGGAGCACTAGTTTAGCAGCGACCGATACAGAACATGGTAACAAAATATAGTAGCGACCGGTGTGAGATTGAGTGACTAAACTAAAATGACAACTCGATGCGCTAGTATTTTAGTCGCCAAGATAGTTGCGCCCGATACGGATGCTCTAACAAACTAAACTAAGCGGATAAAACTCCTTTTCCGGATGCGGGGGCGGAGCAGTAAAAAACAAGAAATGGGGAAAAAAAACTATCAACGCATAGCCTTTCTGAAGAAATACTACCATTACACATATTGAGAAAGAATCGATTACTTTCACTACGTCTTACTCAAAGCACATTTAATTTCTTTTTCGCGAAAACGACGCAGCAAGAGCAAAACACGTCGGTTTCAGAACACGGCTTGCTGCGATCTTTTTCTTAACAACATCATGCGTTCCTACCAGCAAATTCACAAATTAAACAGCTACTGAATCGCCCCCAAACAACGCTCCGTTTGAGAAAATCCACCCAGCCTACTTCTTGCAATTTCCTTCCGTCGCGTGCGGTGTTTTTTTTCTCACCTAATTACAAAAATTCTAACTCTCTTCAAAAACAGACTCGCGAAATTGCGGTGATTAATTCCGAGCAGCCTTGTCGCCTACATTTTTCATTATTTCTTCAGAATACCGGAAAATCCAAACCTGAACGGAAATGATAAAACAAGCTGTTGGAATTGCCGGTAAATCATTATCATAATTGATGTCCTTCCGCCGAAAGATGGATGAACATCTAGTGAAAATACTCGTTCGTCAACCGTGCTTGTGAAAAACATTTAATCTCAGTTCAAATTACATTGCCAGACACCGGATTTACGCTCCTGAACAGTGGCAGTTGGGAGAGGAAAAATTAATCGTAGACACCGTTGAGCGTGGGTCATTCTGGGAAGGACTCTCTGATAATTAATCAGAAGGTGATGGGATTTCGGCAAGCTTTAAATGCTTATGAATTAGGGATGTAGAAGCCAACCTTACATTCGACATCGACGTCTAGATGACAGCGACCCGTTCTATATAATATTTTTCGACAGCAATCAATTTACGAAAAAGACCGATTACCTATTTTTAGCTTTTTGGAAAAGATTTGCATGCTTGCAATTTACCTTCGCCTAATTGTTGTAACACTTCAGACAGGTTGATTGAGGGCATGAATAATGTAAAAGCCACTTAAATAGGAAGTGCCACCGCGTCGAAGGTTTACATTGGAAGTAAGAGTCACGCTTTCGGTGAGGTAAGAGCAGCATGTTGGTATTCTTGTGTCATAAATGATTTATGCTGCAACAATTTTGCAAGGATAAATTTGCGTTTGGCAGAGACTTGACGCCGCTTATTGTTGATACTGGTGTCCATTTTTGTGATTGTTCTGGGGGTGCACCGAAGTGGACAGTTGGATGCACATTGTGTAGTTTCAGCAACTATCCATTAGCCAAGGAATTTATTATTCAGTGCAGCTTTTGCATTCAATTCTTATCTGAATACTAAATCAGTTTAGCAGATTCAGACTACCAGAAGTCACATACAAAGGAACAAAAGTTATCATCAGTTGCAACTTTTTGATTCAACATCACATAATAAATAATTTGCTTTGTCAGTGTTTTAGTAAATCTGTCCACAATCACACTTAGTGTGTGGCCTAAGTTGTCTATGCACGATAATCTGGACACTTTCAAAACACTGTAACATTTGAAATATGTCACTCAAACATAGCTGGGTGTCTGTACTTAAGAGACTTCACTCAGGCAAATAAACATAAGATTTTCATAAAGTACAACTTATGAATGAGTTTTGTTTTGCACAACGGTGTTTTTGTCCCTGTTTACAAGCGTTGATGTAGACTAGTTGTCAAGCCACTGGATCCGTAACCTCAACGTTCAAGGTTCGGCTCTAGGTTGCTCCATATTTATATTTTTTCAACATCATTATATATAATAAGGCAAATTAATTGAATTCATACTGCATTCTTGTAGCAAAAAAATCATAATGTAATTGTATGAATATCGAAAGTTTACTTCGCTGAGGTGATCGATTTCGACATTTCATAAGCAGTGTTTAAGCATGAGCATGAGCATGATTGACCGCCCGAGGTTGCTACTCCGTTATTGCCAGATCAGCTGTTACTACACAGAGAACCAACAGATGATGCTTGGGACTAGCATACATCCTCAATGTGTAAAAACTGGTGATCCCAAACCAAGGCAATACCGGCGCCGGCCTCGCCCGAATGCAGGTCAAGTAGGGAATGGGTAGGAATATGTTGACGTGATACTCGCTTTATTGGAAGCCAAGATCACCTCTGCACTTCCACGAGAAATCAATGGGATGTTGGATAAAATTGTTGAGTTTGCAGCGGGATCCGTTTTGGTAAATGGTGTGCTGAATTCAACTGACGTCGGCAGCGAATAAGATATTTAACTATGTTCCCGATTTATTCTCTGTATAGAGATGCACATTAAATTATTCAAATTTTGGAACCGATTTAAACCAACAGTAACGATGCTGTTGGGGCCACTCACAAGTGTGGGTGGTTTATTTCAATGAAATACAAGAATATGTTGAAATATCCAATTTAAGAAACGATTTAAATCAACAGCAGGGATGCTGTTTGGGCCACTCACAAGTGTGGGTGGTTTATTTCACCAGGATACAAAGAAATGTTAAAATATTGAGTTTGAAGACCGATTTAAACAAACTGTAGGGATGCTTTTGGGGCTACTCACAAGTTTAGGTGGTTTATTTCACCAGGATACACAAAAATGTTAAAACATCGAGTTTGAAGATCGATTTAAACCAACAGTAGGGATGCTGTTGGGGCTACTCTCAAGTGTGGGTTGTTTATTTCACAAGGATACAAAGAAATGTTAAAATATTGAGTTTGAGGACCGATTTAAACCAACATTAACGATGCTGTTGGGGCCACTCACAAGTGTGGGTGGTTTATTTCAATGGAATACAAGAATATGTCGAGATATCCAATTTGAGGACCGATATAAATCAACAGCAGAGATGTTGTTTGGGCCACTCACAAGTGTGGGTGGTTTATTTCACCAGGATACACAAAAATGTTAAAACATCGAGTTTGAAGACCCATTTAAACCAACAGTAAGGATGCTGTTGGGGCTACTCACAAGTGTGGGTGGTTTATTTCACCAGGATACAAAGAAATGTTAAAATATTGAGTTTGAGAACTGATTTAAACCAACATTAACGATGCTGTTGGGGCCACTCACAAGTGTGGGTGGTTTATTTCAATGGAATACAAGAATATGTCGAAATATCCAATTTGAAGACCGATTTAAATCAACAGCAGAGATGTAGTTTGGGCCACTCACAAGTGTGGGTGGTTTATTTCACCAGGATACATAAAAATGTTAAAACATCGAGTTTGAAGATCGATTTAAACCAACAGTAGGGATGCTGTTGGGGCTACCGACAAGTGTGGGTTGTTTATTTCACAAGGATACAAAGAAATGTTAAAATATTGAGTTTGAGGACCGATTTAAACCAACATTAACGATGCTGTTGGGGCCACTCACAAGTGTGGGTGGTTTATTTCAATGGAATACAAGAATATGTCGAAATATCCAATTTGAGGACCGATATAAATCAACAGCAGAGATGTTGTTTGGGCCACTCACAAGTGTGGGTGGTTTATTTCACCAGGATACAAAGAAATGTTAAAATATTGAGTTTGAGGACCGATTTAAACCATTATTAACGATGCTGTTGGGGCCACTCACAAGTGTGGGTGGTTTATTTCAATGGAATACAAGAATATGTCGAGATATCCAATTTGAGGACCGATTTAAATCAACAGCAGGGATGTTGTTTGGGCCACTCACAAGTGTGGGTGGTTTATTTTACCAGGATACACAAAAATGTTAAAACATCGCGTTTGAAGACCGATTTAAACCAACAGTAGGGATGCTGTTGGGGCTACTCACAAGTGTGGGTGGTTTATTTCACCAGGATACAAAGAAATGTTAAAATATTGAGTTTGAGGACTGATTTAAACCAACATTAACGATGCTGTTGGGGCCACTCACAAGTGTGGGTGGTTTATTTCAATGGAATACAAGAATATGTCGAAATATCCAATTTGAAGACCGATTTAAATCAACAGCAGAGATGTAGTTTGGGCCACTCACAAGTGTGGGTGGTTTATTTCACCAGGATACATAAAAATGTTAAAACATCGAGTTTGAAGACCGATTTAAACCAACAGTAGGGATGCTGTTGGGGCTACTCACAAGTGTGGGTGGTTTATTTCACCAGGATACAAAGAAATGTTAAAATATTGAGTTTGAGGACTGATTAAAACCAACATTAACGATGCTGTTGGGGCCACTCACAAGTGTGGGTGGTTTATTTCACCAGGATACAAAGAAATGTTAAAATATTGAGTTTGAGGACTGATTTAAACCAACATTAACGATGCTGTTGGGGCCACTCACAAGTGTGGGTGGTTTATGGGAATCAGGGTAAAATCAGCCATATCTACGTTCACAGAGCCGTGCGGTAAATAAAAGCAATTTCAAACGATTCTCCAGCAAATTTTACAAAGAACTAGCATTAATTTGTTGATCTTGTGTCACACCGAGCAAGGAAAATTGTGAAAAACATGAAAATATTAGGGGAATCAGGGTAAAATCAGCCATATCTTCATTCAAAGAGCCGTGCGGTGATCAAAACTAACTCAAGTCGATTTTACAGAAAATTTTACATGGGTCTAGCCATATTTTGTTGTTCTTTAATCACATCAAGCAAAGAAAAACACAACAATATTAGGGGATCGCGAACCAGCCCAGGAGGCTGACAGCCACTCTAATAAAGATATTATTATTAGGGGAATCAGTGTAAAATCAGCCATATCTTCATTCACAGAGCCGTGCAGTGAACGAAACTTACTTCAATCGATTCTCCTGGATATTTTACATAGGACTAGCATCATTTTGTTGATCTTGAGTCACACCGAGCAAAGAAATTTCTGAACAACATGGATATATTAGGGGAAACAGGGTAAAATGCGCTCATTTGCTCCCCAAGCAGTTACGTGCGGCCAATGAGACTACGTCCATTCGATTTTTTAGAAATATTCCTTCAAGTAAAGGTCTCATTTACAGAAATCGTTCCACTCCGAGCTGAGATACAGAATTCTTTCGCGTATCGGGCACTTTTTTCCCCACTGTGCAGTGGGTTTGGTATCTATTTCAGCCCGTTCCATTCGAAATTCTTGAGACGATAAATGTCTGATCACATCTTTTTTCGGAAGGGGGGTTAAGCAGTTAGTTCCAGCCCATGTGTTGATGAGTTCGATAGGTAGGGCCGGGAAGTCACTTTAAAACATCATAATGAAATAAAAGAAGAAATTGCTATCATAATGTGAAACATCATCCCTAAAATCAAAAATTAAAATAACAAGAATCTTGAAAACATTATCCCAGCCATCCTAAATAATTCTGTTAAAAGGCGACCGGAAGAGCTCAAGAACGCTACATGATTAATAACATTATTCCAATAATAACAGCTAAACGAATTGGACGGGAGGATAACGAAGATGAATCGTCGGAAGGCTATTCTCTGAAGAACCTCTTGGATAGCGAAAAGGATACACCATCCAAGCAAGCAGAGGAAATGGGCATTTTTGCCTAATTGCTCAAAGCTTGCCTTGTCATCGAATACACCCAATATTCCGCCTTTAAACTACTCTTTTCGTCTGATGAGAATGGATCGTTATGCAAAATTGGTTAAAGTATAACTCAATTAAAACTTCTGTTGCCATCCCCATTTTGATTCCAAAGGTCAACAGTTGCCTGTGCATAATTGAATCAAATAGTTGCTGCAGAAAACGGCTGAGTAAATTATTCACCCGGGAGTGGCCAACAGCCTTCATCATCAATCATGGACGTAAATAGTGACGTTAATGACGGGTGATATCTGTCCCGGCTGTCTCTGGTGGTGATTTCCGTCCGATGATGGCGCCTTTTATTTATGATGTAATTCCCATTTTATTTGCTATGAAAATCACGAAACAGATCCGTCGATTAGAGCTCGATAAACGATTGTGGTTTGGATTTATCTAATGTCCTACTGGTCTTTTAATCAATGAACCACATAACGACCGGGTGAAATTGCGCTCCTGCGAGCAATAAATAAGGGCATTTTTAGATTAACAGTTTGTCGTCGACCCGTTGGAATAGAAACTAGGGGTTATGCAAATAGAATCACGTTCGTCAATTTACATTGAAGTTCGAGCTGTTCGAGGCGTGTGGAGCAGCGCGTGATAGACAAAAAGGCAGCCAAAAAAAAAATGCTCTATAGCTTAACTCTTAATGACATGTTTTGATGAGCGATGGCTGAGCTGGAAGAAATTATGATGGTTAGGAATTGACGAGGCGGTTAATTGGATTAAAATTTGCCTGAATGGAGATGACTACCTTCACGATGACTTTTATAGCCCTGATAGCCTGGTCGAAAAGAGCATGGATGAACAAAGTTGTCTGCTTTGGACTTGGCGCAAAATAACCAAACGCATGCATTTAGAATGCTCTCAATACATTGGCTGTGAAAGTGGAGAAATATTTAGTTGAGAATCGAGAAAAGGTTACACAAGCGGAAGAACGAATGGACTCTAGTCAAGATTGTGAACTGTTTTCGAAATACTCCCTTTGGGCCAACCGAGTGTATACTAGTAATGTAATCGACGAGCTGAGTGTAGTTCGTGGAAAAAAAATATCGCATGGGTGTTTTGCAGTTTTTCCACAGTGGAAAGGTTTCATTTTCATTCAAACTCGTGGGTGAATGATAAGCATTGGGTGTTGAGAGCGAACAGACTTCAACTGCAGAATGCTCCTTCAAGAGCTGAATGTTCCATTTGCTCACGAATTTTAAATTGTGAGGCTATGAAAATCATCGCAGGGCGTTTACATTTTCGCGGTGAAACATCGGGGTGTTCAGAGAAAAGTTAACAATGGTAATGTGACAGCTAATGTTGTTTAACAAGTATACATTGAACGAAAAATATGCCTAGAGGGAAAATATATGTTTTTTTTTGTGTTTTTTTTTCAATTTACCCTTTATATTTTTTTTTCAAGCGTCATTTTACAAGCAAATTGGTACAATACATTGATTTGGTGCTCAATAACATAGAAATGATTAAAAAAATAAGGAAATATTTTTTTTAGATTTCTAGGTCTTTCAAATTGTCCTGGAGTTCACAGTTGTAACAGCTACAGTAACAGCTTAAGAGCTGCGGCAGAAAATAATGCGAAAATGTTCAAATTCGAGTATTGGGTTAATTCGTGTAGCTAGTGACTAATTTCTGTCGAAAGTGTATTTGTTTATGTTTACTTTCAAGTGCTGCATCCAAACATTCTATTTGTTTTATTGCAAATTCGTCAAAATGTTCGCGAAAGAAGTCATCACCAGTTTGTTGCTCGCCCAGAAGAAGCCGAAAGAGATTGCCAAGGTGGTAGGGTGCCATTTGGCAACAGTTTACCGCATAAAAAAGTCCCTGTAGGATGGTCCTAAGCAGCGGAAGCCGGGAAGTGGACGTCCGCGCTATGCACGCACGCCGAACGTAATCAAATCGGTCCGTGCAAAAATTGCTCGCAACCCGGTGCGTTCCATAAGAAAACTTGCAAAGGAAGCCAATATTTCGGAGAAATCCATGCGGAGAATCATCAAAGAAGACCTGCATGCATCTTCCAGAGCCAGAGTGAAACGCCACTTGATTACGGACCGGGTCAAGGAACTACGAGTGACTCGTTCCAAGAGATTGCTTTCCTTGTTGAAGAAGGAAAAAATGATAATCCTGTTCTCCGACGAAAAGCTTTTCCGCATCGATGCTGTGGCCAACAGCCGCACGGACCGGTTCATTTCACCGCAGAAAATTGAGAACTTTCCGGAAAAATGAAATTCAAATTTCAAACCAAACATCCGGCTGGTGTCATGATGTTTGGCTTGGTGGCGTCCAACGGTTTGAAAATGCCGCCTGTTTTCGTTGATGCTGGAGTTAAAATCAATACCGAAGTGTATATCGGTATTTTAAAGGACCAAGTGCTTCCCTGGGTGAAGGCCAACTTCTCCGAGGACCAAAACGTTGTCCTACAGCAGGATGGAGAAACCGTGTCACACGTCCAATCGCACCCAACAATGGTTGAACGACAACATGAAGTTTTGGCCGAAGGATTTGTGGCCCCCTAGCAGTCCAGATCTTAATCCGTTTATTTATTCGACTTGGGCATTTGTTGAAGCACGAGCCTGCAAAACATCACACCCTAGTGTGAAAACCCTGAAGTCAACCATAACACGCACATGGCAGTCAATGTCGGAGGACTACGTCCGAAAGGCATGCTCTGGCTTCCGGCGTCGGCTCGAGGATGTTATTAATAAAAATGGAATCAATTTCTTTAAAAGGACTTTATAAATATAACTGCACTCGAAAATGTTGATATTATTGCTTGAATCAGTTGAAAATGGGATTTGAAAGAAATAGAACAAATTTTCGCATTATTTTCTGCCGCGTCCTGTACAATGTTGTGCTATGAATTCAAACATATTCAATGAAAGTCCTGGAAGACCAACAGACATAATGGGATAATCATGGGATATGACTGGAAACTAACAAAGTTATCCTATGATGACTTTGAATGTTGCAGAATATTATTCGAATATGTTTAAATATATATCGCAGCTTTGTATAACCCAAAAGGCTACGATTTCTACTGTATATCTTAAGTTCTGAACTCAAGGTCAGTTTCTATGAACTTGAACATCAAAAGATAATCTGATAATGACTGGTGACCTTACAGAAGATTCCCTGGATGTGTTTGAGTGCATTCGTCACCTTTCTTTTCTTTGTATTTTTTTCTAATGGATTAGTACTTATTGAATTCTGTTTAATTGCTGTACGACGTTTGGTGTTAAATTGGGACTTTTGGTTCTGAAAAACTGCATAACCTGCCCTGAGAAGGCAGTCTTATTCCGGGCGATTCAGTAACGGTCCTTCTTTGGAAGGTGGCGCATAAGCCGTTCACTTTGGGAACAGAAAAGAACGTTACAAGGTTACTGAAAGGACGAAAAGGCTCTTTAAGTTTTTAGGAACACACCGTGACACTAGAAACGCACTCTCGTCTCTTTCACGGTCTAGGTCAAAATGAACGAGACGATGTCCCCGAAAGCCTCATATTAAATCGTGATTTCGTCTTCGTGGGCGGAAGTACGTCAATTCCCGAAGTAATTGACGATGTTTTCAAACGTTCAGGTGTCATCAACCTCGATTGTGAGCCGATTGAAACTTTGTCTCTTTCTCGCTCAAACCGTTTGGTTAAACTGTTTCGCTTCCATCCTTTTCTGGTTTCATCGGATTTTTTTACGAGAGAGTAATTCGACCTCGGACCGTGGCTTTAACACAAGTCTCAAATCCTAGTGAACGTTTCCAGTGGCGGTATGGAATGAATATCGGAGGTGAACTAATAAAGCCACGTTAAATTTCGGCCACCAAAATAATAGCAGCAAAAAACTTTACACATAATTTAAGAAAACCGATTTTTTACAATAATAGAGTTATATCTACGTTAGAAACAGTTGATTAAGATGTTAATCCTTCTTTCTATAAAATTCTCGAACTTTCTGTGGTACACCCGCTATCAGGTTCCGTACGTCATCCTCAGATACGCCGTGACGATTCTGCATCTTCACTAGAAATCATCGGTACTATTTGCTTCATACATAGTTTCGAAGAGTTTCCGCTTAACTAGAGTCCAGTACTTCTCTATTGGGCGAAGTTCTGGACAGTTTGGTGGATTGGCTGTTTTTGGTACGTATTTGACCTCTTGTACCTTATAGTATTCCAGGACGGATTTCGCATAGTGACAAGAGTCCTAGTCAGGCCAAAACAGAGCTGGAGAGTCGTGGCTTCTGATAAACGGTAGCAACCGCTTTTGCAGCCATTTTTTCTAGTACACATCCTAATTGATAGTGCCGGTAGAGACGAAACTTTTAGATTTTCGACCACAACTACGTATGGCCTGCCAAATCAAATGCTTTTTCGAGAATTTGGACACCTTATTTGTCCGGAAATGCTCGGCAACGGCGTTCTTTTGCATTGCGGTATTAAAAGCCAGACCCGGAAGCTGTTTAAAGTCTTCGAGTACGTATGTTTCGTTGTCCATTATGATACAAAAAAATGTTTGCTACACAGAAAAAAATAAATAAACTACACAGAAAAAAATAATTAATATTAAGAAGCGCGTAAAATTTCCCCTCGTTTAATTCCAAGCCAAAGGAGGCGTAAACAACGAAATTGTTAGCAATTTGTCATGCACCATACAACAATGTTTGCAATCTTTCATACAACAGGCTAGATTCAGGCGTTAACTGACTAAAATTTACATGAAATATCCCATTATTTTCTGCCAAATCTAGCATTCCCTTTATGTGCATTAGATAACGCAGAAAATTCAATGTTTCTTTTTATCTGTGTAGTGTAAAGCTTCTTTGCACGACTTTTTGCAGTGAAATTTTGCTTGTCATCACAGTTGGGCCCTTCTTTCACTTCAGTTCCCCTTCAGTCCTTGCCTTTGCGAGTCAAATTGCGCTCAAAAAGATTGAGATTTTTCTATATAATGGCTACCACTTTCTTGTCCATTTGTCGGAAGCATACACAGAAAATAATAATGAATTTTAACTGGCGCGTAAAATTTCCCCTCGTTTAATTTCAAGCCAAAGGAAGCGAAAACAACGAAATTGTTTGCAATCTTTCATGCAACATACAACAATATTCGCAATTTTTCATACAACAGACTAGATTCAGGCGTTATCTGGTTCAAATTTACATGAAATATCTCATTATTTTATGCCAAATCTGGCGTTCCCTTTATATGCATTAGACAACGCAGAAAATCACATGTTTTTTTTTCAAACTGTGTACTTTTCGATTTGTTCCACTTCCAACCCTCCGATCCACTGCGCTGGTCAAATGATTTGCAAACACAAAACACGGTACTTTTCGGTAGTTTTAGCTTCTTGGCAGGCTGTTTATGTGGGTTTACAGTACATTTCATTTGTACTAGTGATTTGAGTTCATTATGAGGGAACGTGCATAATTATTGAAGAACATTGCTAAACATAAATGAAAATCAATAACTTAAGAAACGAAAATCTTCAGCCAAACATGTTATAAATTCTAACTACTACTGGACAATCTTTAATTCATATTTTCGAAATAGTGAGCATGCTACAGATTCACAGGTCTCCTGCTCGATTAAAATGCCTTTTTGCAATGCTTTGACAGATAATCGCTTATTCCAATCGATCAATGTCACCTCGTTTCTAATACAGGCTCTTTAAATATAATGACATTCAATACACATTGCTATGTGGTCCTACCACAGAGAACAGACGTTCATATTCGGTCTGCTACTTGTGTAAAATTTTAAACCGACATTTCAAATGTATGTCGTTATGCTCCTGTTAGGCGGCGCTTCAGTTGTACGGTAACTGTCCTGTAAATGTTTATCAATAAAAAGCCTTGCACATAACCTGAAAAGTTTTGTTTGTTTTTCTCTGAACTTGCATATTATACCGGCTACTCATATTAACTTTTACACTCGTTTTTCAACGAAAGGTATATGGGCATCAATGTCTGTTCTCTGTGGTCTTACGTCACCTTCGCGTACAACCTTAGTAGGCTGTCACTGGTAGTTTTTGAGTGAATTTACTTATAATACGTGAAAAATTTGTTTTGTTCTACGATGCTTCTTGAGTTATGAATTTTTGAAATAAGTGATTTTTTTTATCCGGGAGAATCTGATTATTTTCCAAATCGGACATTCGGCCAAAACCTGAACGATATTTAAAAAAAAATCCCCTGTTGAAAGATAAATAAATAAAAATCACCCTGGTACAGACATAGGTAATAGTTTACGAGTATTCACTAAACAATATGTATTTTGCTTCTTGGCTTCGTATTGTTTTTATAATAGGGTACATGGCCCATACCTCAGCCTATTATGCAACGGTCGATAATTTTTTTGTGGTGGGGAGTAAATAATTGAGTGAAACGATATTCAATGTCTGCACTTGTGGGTATGTTTTTTTGTATTTCATAGTATGCACCCCACAAATTATAAAAAAAACTTCAAAGAGAAAAAAATATTGATGGATGGGGGGGGATAGGTCATCGGGGGGATAATGCCCGTATGCCCGAAATCAGCATATGCAACGGTCGATATTTTTTGGTGGTGGTGGGGTAAAAAAATGGGGGGAAAGGGATTCAATGTTATTATACTTGGGAGGGTATTTTTTTATATTTTTTATAGGTGCACCACAAAATTTTAAAAAACTACCTACAAAAAGAAACAAATATTGGAGGAGAAGAGAGAGTATATTGTAGAAGGGGATAAAGCTATGTCCATTTAGAATCCGGAATAATAAAATCATCTGTATCTCGGTAACGGATTGACGTACAAATAAGTTTAATGCATCAAAACAAAGATTATTCACTTTACTTTAAGGAAAAAAATATCAATACAAATCATTCCTCTTCGTTTCTAATGAAAATTCGCACGTTCTTCTTTATTCCTCCCATCAAACGCTGCACACCTCCGGAGTCAACTTCCTTGGCACATTTGTTCCACATTTTGGTCATCTGAGTCGCGTCTCGAGCCGTTTTTCCACTTTTCTTAAGCTTCCGCTTCATTATTGCCCAAAATCTCTCGATGGGCCGGAACTGCGGGCAGTTGGGTGGATTTATGTTTTTATCGATGAAATCTATGTTATTATCGCGGTACCACTGGATGACTTCCCGGCTGTAGTGGCAACTCGCCAAATCTGGCCAAAACTTCACGGGACCTTTATGGGCTTTAATGAAAGGTAGTACGCGGTTTTTGAGGCATTCTTCCTTGTACAGCTTCGAGTCCATCGTCTTATTCGTCACGAACACTTTGGTCTTTGCTCCGCAGCTGCATATCCCTTGCCAAATCATCAGTTTTTTGGCAAATTTGTCCATAAAAGCAAAATTAAACTTCGCAGGAACATCTCCTCGTGCCGTCGCCATGTAGAATTTTGGCCAGGAAGCTGTCCGAAATCCATTTTGACGTAGATTTCATCGTCGATGAGCAGGCATCCTTGGTACTTTGTCAAAACCTGCTGGTACAATTTCCGAGCTCGAGTTTTGGTGACGAAACTTTGCTTCAACGTTCTGTTTGGTTGCTTGCTGGCTCGATAAGAACGATATCCTGCTCGCAAACGAATTCTTCGAACGGTACTGCGAGCAGCAGCGTATTTTTGTGCGATTTCATTATCTGATAGTCGAGGGTTTGCTTTGACGGCCCTCAACACCTTCTGGTTCAGGTTGTGGTCATATGTTCCACTACGACGCTTACCTTGAGGCACTCGATCCACGCTCTTTTGCTCCCTGAAACGTTTGAGCACATCATATACGGTTGATTTGGCGATTTTCAACGTTTTTGCGATTTTTATTGCGGACCACGTTGGATTATCAACGTGGGTGTGCAGAATTTTTCCTCTCCTCTTGGCTTCCATCTGGAATAACTTTTGACTCACTGCACGAAACACCGTGAAATTTATACCACAGAAAGTGGGCGCCTATGTAAACAAACCGCTGTAAAAGAATTCTTGCAGCGGTCACTTTCCGTGCCACTGCAACACAATAAGTGATTCCGGATTCTAACTGGACAGAACTTTATTGGGTCCTTTCGTGGATGAAACTTCGTCTCATCTCGTAAATTTCTTATAAAAACAGTCTTTGTGAAGTTTTTCTTTGTTTATTTTTTAAACATTTTATTCCTTTTCGATTCTTTTTTCGATAGTTTTTTCAATTAACACAAAATTTTGCTGATGAAATTAACAAAAAATAACTTTAAAACACATAAATGATTAAAACAACTAGGCGAAAGTCAAAACATAAGGTTTCACATGATTCTTAGATTTTGTTCTTTCAATTTTGTTAAATAGTAAACAGCAACAAACTGATGCCTACTGATTTTTTACCAAACATAAAACTAAACAATCTTATGAAAATCAAAAGCCATAGTTAGGAACATAGAAAAAAAATATATTCCTAAAATTGAGTTTATGGTTATTCTGTAAAATGATTGCGGAGCATTTCCAGCCAGAACAGCAAACCGGGGACCCTACTCTCTCCGATCTGAATGAAATTTTGTCCATATGTTGGTTTCTGTCCAAAATTACGTTTTCCATAAAAAAAATCCAAAAATATCTTGGACTCATTCTCTCTAAGGGCGTATTTAAAATGTGGATTTTATTTTTTCAATTTTTTTTTTCGCAAACGACTCATCTGATCAAAATGTCGTCATTGAAAAAGTTGTATGTAATGAAATGTTCTTCAAGAAAAAAATACACTGAAACTAAAAAATGCGTAAATTCATGCTTAAAACATATAAAACTTTGATTTTCTCGAGGTACCCCCCTTTCGATCATCCTAATTTTTTTTTTAAATAAAGCTGAAGTTATGTCCTTAAAGCTGGTGAAGAGTTTCAAATGGTCACTTCTTTATTTGTGTTTTTTTTTTAATATTTATAAACTTTTTTATTAAAATATACCAAAAATAGATTTAATGCATAATTTTTCATTAGAGAGCATGCAAACACTTTTTTCGTAAGCCTAGCCGTTCTCAAGTAATTGCGAATTTTAATAACAGAAATTTATGTTTTTGCAATTTTTTGGCCCTTTTTGATTCTGAGTCGTGATGTCCACAACAAAATGTTTTTTTCATTATAGATTATTGAAAAACAGGCAATATTTTCTCACCCGTACCCAGCAATTGATGATTCTTCACGCATCGTTCCTGCACAATCACCCAACTGGATGGCTCCGGGGAGTTCTTCAGCTGCACCATGTGAGGGATGTTCATGTTCACACAGGCATTCGAGTTTTCATCGGTATTGACAAAACCCTTAGAGGAGGATAATGATTTTTCAGAGTCTGACGATAACTTGACGGTAATTAGTTTAAATAATTTTAATATAACGAATAACTCGAGTCAGAAACCCCCTACTCCCCAAACACAGTTAGGCACAGAAATGATAGTTTATTACCAACATTTTAACCGTATGAAAAGTGCGGTTAAAATTCAGGAAATTCATACTAAAATTTTGGGTTGCTCATTCCCAATAATTATGACAACTGAAACCAGTTGGGACCAAAGTGTTAGGAGTGAAGACGTTTTTGGAAATGCTTATAATGTTTTTAGAAATGATCGCAATTTGGAAATTTCTGGGAAGAAGTCCGTTGGGGGTGTTTTAGTTGCTATGTCTACCAAATTTAATTCAGAAATCATTGATACATCTACAGTTAAGGAATTCGAACATGTATGGGTGAAAGTACACATGGCAGGTGAAATACATGTATTTGCCACAGTGTATTTTCCCCCAAATAACGCTCGCAAAGAAGCATATGACCATTTTTTTCAAATTGCTGATGAAATTATGTCTGAACTTTCCCCAGAAGTGAAAGTTCACATATACGGTGATTTTAATCAACGTAGTGCTGACTTCATTCTAGACAATGAAAACGAGGCTTGGGGCTCATTCAAATTAACCATGTAAAAAACCAACAAAATTTGCTATTTAGATTTTTTATCGACAAATATTCAGGAAGACTTCTGTGTAAGTAAATCTGTTTTTCCATTATGGAAAAATGAAGCTTTTCACACAGCAATTGAGTTTTCCTTATTTGTTCATGAATACGAAAAACCCAACGACTATGAATATGAAGAGGTCTTTCAATATCATTTAGCAAATTATGATATCATAAGACACAAACTTAACGGAATTGATTGGCAAACGATTTTTAAGAATGAAGCAAATGTTGAAACTTCTGTTGAGGTTTTCTATAAATTTTTGTTTGAAACAGTAGTTGAACAAGTACCACTCAAAAAAATTAGGCGACAAGATAATTCGAACCACCCAGTTTGGTAAAATCAAGAAATAAAAAATTTAAAAAATCGGAAGCAAAAGGCCCACAAAATGTATAAAAGAGATGGTAACAGTAATAATCTGACATACTATTTGAAGGTTTGCGATGAACTGAATCTAGCTATTAGTAATGCATATGATGAGCATAATTCAAAAACCGAACTTGAAATTAAGTCTTGTCCAAAAAAATTCTTCAATTATGTTAAAACTAAGGAGTGTATCGAATATAAGCTATCCACATACATTTGCGTTGTACGCATGTATTTGTGATGGTTTTTTATGCTCTGAACACTGCATGCTGTGCGTTTGACTGTCAGCTTTCTTTTGTTTACTTGTTTGTGCGGTTCAAATTCTGCGTTTTCAAAATGTCGCGTATTGAAAAGGAAGTGAAAATTAAGGTTCTGGACACATGGCTAAGTGAGAAGGGTATTACTATGCGAAAATTGGCGAAGCGGTTTGGAATTCATCATGCGAGTGTTAAAACCATCATTAATAAGTTTGGGGAACACTATTCTTTGGATGAGCTACCAGGAAGAGGCAGAAAACCCGGTTCTTCCAACCCGAAACTGGAGCAGAAAGTGGTATCTCTAATCATGAAGAACAAATCAATGTCAATACGTGATTTGGCCAAAAAGCAGGAACGAGTGTCGGAATGATCCAGCGTATCAAGAGGCGAAACCACCTGAAGACCTACAAGAAGCAGAAAATCTCGAAACAAAGTGCAGAACAGAAGAAGCGAGCAGCAACAAGGGCCCGGAAATTGTATTCGCGTCTTTTGCAGCGTCCGGATGCATGCGTTTTGATGGACGATGAGACCTATGTAAAGGAGGACTCAAAAACCCTTCCAGGTCCACAATACTTTACTGCCGTCGTTGGGGAGGATGTGAGCGATGCGGACAGGTCGATTCAAGTGGAGAAATTCGGTCGAAAGGTACTGGTATGGCAAGCAATATGTTCCTGTGGTTTGAAGTCAACCATTTTTTACACTACCGGAACTATAAATGCGGAAATCTATCGATCTGAGTGTCTCCAGAAGAGATTGTTGCCTTTATATAAGAAGCATAGTACACCTCCACTGTTTTGGCCGGATTTAGCGTCGGCTCACTATGCCAAAACCACTCTCAATTGGCTTGCGGAAAAGGGTATAGATTTCGTTGAGAAAAATATCAATCCACCAAATTGCCCTCAGCTTCGACCCATCGAACGTTACTGGGCAATCGTGAAGAGGGTCTTCAAGAAGACTGGTAAGGCAGCTGGGAACATGCAGGAGTTCAAAAAATTTGGGCTCAAGCGTCCAAAAAATGCGATGCAACACTTGTCCGGAACTTGATGAAGAGCATTCGATCCAAAGTTCGAAAATTCGTGAAGGAATAACTTAAATTTCATCCGGTCTTCATTATGTTCAAGTTTAACCTCGTACAATAAAGGATCAATTTTTTGTATGAATAAAATATCGGTTTTCAACAAAATTTGAAAGAAAGTTTGTGGATAGCTTATTTTCGATACACTCCTTAGAATGCATCTTAACTAAATGTTGGTGATAACGCGGACAAAATTTGCAATCTATTTGCAACATTCTTCCAAGAAATCTATACCACGTTTGATGAAGAAGAACGCGATTATGACTATTTTAATTTCTTCCCAGAATTTTCAAGGGACATTGGAGTTAGTCAAATCAAATTTCAAGACATCTTGGAAGGTTTGAATAAATTAGACGTTTCCAAAGGTTCTGGCCCTGATGGAATACCACCTGTATTTATGAAGAACTTAGCATTAGAACTTACAGCACCTTTATTTTGGCTTTTTAATATGTCACTGGAATCTGGGATCTTCCCCAAACTTTGGAAAAGTTCCTATCTAGTACCTATTTTTAAAAGTGGAAAAAAATCGGACATATGTAACTATCGTGGAATTGCCATTATTTCCTGCATTCCTAAACTTTTTGAAGCAATTATCAATGAAACATTGTTTTCTCAAATCAAAAACAGACTGACTAACAAGCAACATGGATTCTTCAAAGGACGATCAACTAGCACAAATTTATTGGAATTCGTCAACTACTCACTGATAGCAATGGACAATGGCAACCATGTAGAAGCTCTTTATACAGACTTCAGCAAGGCTTTTGATCGCATTGACATACCCATGTTTCTATTAAAACTGCGAATTGAGGCAGGAATTCTCAAATGGATCGCATCCTATCTCACTAACCGTCAACAAATAGTTAGATTCAAAGGGAAGAAATCAAATCCTATTAAGGTCACTTCTGGAGTCCCCCAAGGCTCTCACTTAGGTCCCCTTTTATTCATTTTGTTTGTAAATGACATTTCCTTTATGCTCAAAAACATTAAATTTCTTATTTACGCTGATGGCATGAAACTATTTTTAGAAATTAGAAACAAATAAGATATCATGACATACCAGAAAGAAATAAATGATTTCTATATTTGGTGCAACAAAAGTCTTTTACAGCTGAACGTAAAAAAATTAGTAGGAAACGAAACACCCCAGATATAACTATCAATCTAGGGAATCAGCCAGTTGAAAAATGTCAAAGAACAAGAGATTTAGGAGTTATCTTGGACTCGAAACTAACTTTCATTGAACATTACAATACTATCATCAACAAAGCAAATAATATGCTTGGATTTATAAAACGTTTTTGTTACAATTTTCATGATCCGTACACAATAAAAACATTGTACATTGCATATGTGAGGTCAATACTGGAATATTGTAGCGTAGTTTGGTCACCATTTTCAGTCACCCATGAAGAACGACTAGAATCGGTACAGAAGCAATTTTTACTGTATGCACTTCGTAAATTAGGTTGGACAAGGTTTCCGCTTCCATCTTATGAGGCCCGCTGCATGCTCATCAGCATCCAATCATTAAAAGAGCGCCTTGAATTTGCATTAGTATCATTCGTAAATGACATTGTTTCGCAACGCGTTGATTCAGCAGAACTTTTGTCAAAACTTAATTTTTACATACCGTCGTGGCAACTACGAAATAGAAATATATTTATTACAAGCCATCATCGTACAAATTACGCCAAATTTGGACCTCTGAATCAGATGATGGCAACTTAGAATAAGCATGGAGAAAATGTAGACTTTACTATGACCAAAACAAAACTAAAACAATACTTCAATTCAATTAGATAATGACGAACGATTCAAAACATTAAAAATGTAAATCTGATGTGTTAGTTTTCTAAGGCGTACTGTATATATATAAGTGAAACATAAAATGTAAGCACTATTGTAACAAAACGGTCTACTATTGATTGACGACAAATAAATAAATAAAGATCCCGAATATTTGGTACATAGGCCGAATTGCGGGGCTAGGCTGACATAACATCTCGTAACGCTATTTGAGCCTTTCAAATAACAACTATCTGAAAAAAATCTCCCTTCTCGAGTGACAAGTATCAATTGGCTCAAAATATGTAGTGATTGTGGCCTCAATAAGTTTCAAGTGTAAGTAACGATTTTGAATCCTGTTCATTCAAAAAACTAACTTAAGTCAACTGAAATCCACGTTTATAGTTCAACCGTGATATAGATTGAAAATCACCTTACAGGTCTTAACTAAAAGGTTACTGCAGGCTGAAAGGCTGACCTGAGCCCAGCCTCTCTTGTTACCAACAACAATAGCGAGCACATACAAACATCCAGCATCCCGTGGAGCTATTCGATCCACTCCATTTAATCTGCCTTCCACTTTGGAGCATTTATCGCTAAACACGTGAGGATGATTGTTATTCTTTTTGCTCAACCTCAAGAGTGAGTCCGGTTTCTCGCCTGGCCGGTGTAATTAGAACCCCCTAAGTACCCTCATCATCGCGGGGCATAATAAAAATCGCTTTCCACCGCAGTGATTCCGCGAAAGATGCGCTACCGTGTTGCGAATTTACCTTCTTATAATTTGCAGAACACCTAATTGCTTCCTCGGTCGCCTCCGATCGTCCAGCAGAAGACCTGGCCGCTGGAGAAGATTATCCTCCACGGTGGTGGTGGCTTGGATCGCGCGCGGTGTGCAAGATAGTCGAGTTGAACGAACGCTTTTACAATTTCACACCCCGACACCGGGAGCAATCAACGGGAATTGGTTTCCGGTATTATTTTCGTTCACCTTTTTCGCAAAACACGGGTGCAGCGCGATGCTTGTTTTCACATGACACATTAATTTCGCTTTATTTCTTTGCTTACACTTTTTTTTCTTTCTTTTTTTCGAAGCACTTAATTAAATCACCAGTTAGATTTGCTTGCTTTTCTACTTTCTTCGCTTTTCTCGCTTCTGCTTTTAGACTCAAAATTTTTTTTTCTTCCGTTAATTTCAAAATTTGCACCGAATTTTCCACGTTCACTTACTTTCCAGTTGAACAGAATGAGCACACACTCGCACACACGCACAGCAAAACCCCCTGGACCGGAAACTCTCCGTAGCCCACCGCAATAATCCACTGCTCTGTAAAACCGCTAATCTCCACACTTAAAATCGCATTCGAACACTTATGCCACTTCCCTTCGAATCATCCCCAAATCACAGTGTTTTTCTCGTCCTTCCGAGCCGATCAGCAACACGGCTGTGGATGCAGGAGCTCAATCGCTCCTCACAAAGGGGAAGCTGCAGTGTTCGCCTCTCGCCACTATCACTCTACCATCCCGTCGTATGTACTCGGATTGCAACTATTAACACTTTGACCCGGACAGATCGCGTTCGGAAGCTCACCGGACGACCACTTGCGATGCCAGTTCGACGCGAACTGATCGGAAAATTGACCGTTTCGGATGGATGGATGGCCAACGTTCTGCGAATGTCGCACAACACTTTTCTCAGACTGTTGCGCGACTAAGGTAGTCGTGGGAGCGCAGCATCCATATGCGGAGTGGAAGAGCGTGAGTGCCCAACGAACATCAACAATCGAGTAAAACGTGTTTATCAATGAAGGGGTCGCTCACCGACGATGCTCGTGCTAAGTAGTTAGTGAAGAGTAGAGAGCAAAGCAGACTTGCCCATGAATGTTCGAAACGTGCAATTCTCATCGGCCAGCACACCGGGGGCCGGCTAGATTGATTGACGGGTGCCGCTGCTGAGTCTTTGATTGAAGGGGTGAGGGACGCATTTTCCCTAGTCTTCCTGCCTTGATCGTTGGCATTGTGGGGGCGGGGGAGGAGAGGGGGGGGGGGGGGATATCTTTCTCCTCTCCGGGAGCTTTGTTTGCCTTTTGCACTCGAGACCTATTTTATGGTTTCCTGCAAATTGTGCCAGCCGGCGCTGTTGCTCTTACTTGGCGTGTGACCTCTTGTGGGTGATGTTTGTTTTCCGAACTAAGAGAGGAGAAGGGAGCATATGAATGTATAGTTCGGAAGACCACAAATCTTGTTTCCAGTCTGAGTTGTGCATTGTTTGTTGATTTCTTCTCACTTCACGAGATGGGAGGACGCTTCTGCTTTCTATAGTGGGTCGTTTGAGGAGAGATGCGGGCAATTGATGGTTCGTTTATTTTTCGCGGAATTGGCAGCTGAAGTGAATCGGAAGTCTGAATGGCTTTGGCTTGAAGTTTGTTGATTTCTAGTGGAATCTTTGTTTTATACGATGATATGTTGACATTGGGATTGCTTTTCATTTTAAATAATCTGTCTATAAAGTTTAGATTTCAAGACCACTGGAATACATTGTTAATTGAGGCACAGATGTGAAAATTATATTATTTAATCGAAATTTAATGGAATTGCAAATGTAACTTTTTAAATGAAATGAAATAAAATAGCAGAAGAGCAGGAAAATATGGATAAGTTTGCAAACAAGACGATACAGTTCGACTTTGAGTAGGATACAAGTGAAATGTCAACTTCGTCACTGTTGAACCGGCAACCAATTTTTCAACCTTTTTTTTCAGTTTATTTTCCCAACAAAACACTACAATAAACATATTCACATAATTTGTCTTCGTTTAAACTACTAGCCATCTCTTCAATACATATTTTTCTTCAAATAAATTACAAGTATTAATTCCAAAATGCAGCTGATATCGTACTGCCTAAAATAGAAATACTGTTTAACACGTGGATGGAGCGGTTAGTCGCCAAATCGTTTTTGGCGCTTCAGAAAATCACTATCGAGCAGTCATGGATGGTTCGGACGATAAGTATAAACAAAGAAGTAAAACGGGGAGTTGGGATGGGGAAATGCAAAATGTAAACAAAATGTTGTTTCAATCCAATGTATATTTATGACCACTGAACAATGAGTTTTCAACTCTTTGTCCTGCTTTAGCTTCAGTTTTATTCGTTACATTTTTTTAAATCAATACATTTCCAGGAAAATAAAAATAATGCCCCTATTGTGCAGTTTTGAGTATTTCACCTATCATACAACAAACTGCTTTGAATAAGAATTTCATTTGAATTTTTCATCGGCTTCAAGCACTTTAAAATTTACGTCCCATTCTTTAACATGGGAGCTATCAAAATTATCTCCACTCGGTGTCTTCTTCTTTTTCAACGTGGATTCGTCCATGCTGACAAAATAATCAAAACAACGGCGAGAAGCGGGAGGCGAAATTTATGAAAACGTCAAAAATAAGGGAATTAGCCTTCCATTTCTTGTGAGGCTTACATTAAAAATGGCGTAATCAAACATACAAGCATTAACAGGTGAATATTGAAATGAGCCAATTTCAATGAAAAACGAACAAATTTCCATCAGTTTTATATATGAATCAGAGGCTAGCTTCTCTGTCTTTATTTTACAGTGAATTTGAATTTAAACGTTAATTTGTCAATAACAATTTGAAATTCTATTTGCAATATTATAATCATCATTCCCCTTCTGGGTAAATTCAACATGTTCGCCCCAATCGCAAATTTCTCCAGATATATGTTAAAAACCTGAAACGTCAGCTGTTAGTACGACGCTGAGATACCACTCAAGAAAGGATGGACTATTCTTGAATTTCCGAGAATAGATAAATTAATTTTTATTGGATTTGGATTGGATTTGGATTGGATTTGGATTGGATTTGGATTGGATTTGGATTGGATTTGGATTGGATTTGGATTGGATTTGGATTGGATTTGGATTGGATTTGGATTGGATTTGGATTGGATTTGGATTGGATTTGGATTGGATTTGGATTGGATTTGGATTGGATTTGGATTGGATTTGGATTGGATTTGGATTGGATTT
This sequence comes from Aedes koreicus, assembly GCA_024533555.2. Lineage (NCBI taxonomy): Eukaryota > Metazoa > Arthropoda > Insecta > Diptera > Culicidae > Aedes > Aedes koreicus. Next base: position 53,580 of record JAHHFK020001573.1, read on the forward strand.
GGATTGGATTTGGATTGGATTTGGATTGGATTTGGATTGGATTTGGATTGGATTTGGATTGGATTTGGATTGGATTTGGATTGGATTTGGATTGGATTTGGATTGGATTTGGATTGGATTTGGATTGGATTTGGATTGGATTTGGATTGGATTGGATTTGGATTGGATTTGGATTGAATTTGGATTGGATTTGGATTGGATTTGGATTGGATTTGGATTGGATTTGGATTGGATTTGGATTGGATTTGGATTGGATTTGAATTGGATTTGGATTGGATTTGGAATGGATTTGGATTGGATTTGGATTGAATTTATTTGGATTGAATTTGGATTGGATTTGAATTGGATTTGGATTGGATTTTGGATTGGATTTGGTTTGGATTTGGTTTGGATTTGGATTGGATTTGGATTGGATTTGGATTGGATTTGGATTGGATTTGGATTGGATTTGGATTGGATTTGGATTGGATTTGGATTGGATTTGGATTGGATTTGGATTGGATTTGGATTGGATTTGGATTGGATTTGGATTGGATTTGGATTGGATTTGGATTGGATTTGGATTGGATTTGGATTGGATTTGGATTGGATTTGGATTGGATTTGGATTGGATTTGGATTGGATTTGGATTGGATTTGGATTGGATTTGGATTGGATTGGATTTGGATTGGATTTGGATTGGATTTGGATTGGATTTGGATTGGATTTGGATTGGATTTGGATTGGATTTGGATTGGATTTGGATTGGATTTGGATTGGATTTGGATTGGATTTGGATTGGATTTGGATTGGATTTGGATTGGATTTGGATTGGATTTGGATTGGATTTGGATTGGATTTGGATTGGATTTGGATTGGATTTGGATTGGATTTGTTGGATTTGGATTGGATTTGGATTGGATTTGGATTGGATTTGGATTGGATTTGGATTGGATTTGGATTGGATTTGGATTGGATTTGGATTGGATTTGGATTGGATTTGGATTGGATTTGGATTGGATTTGGATAGGGTTTGGATTTGTTGTTGTTGTTTTTGTTGTTGTTGTTATTGTTGGCACTGAATCATGTATTTCCCATAGGTCTAGATGCAGCATATATGACCATATGTAATTTATAATTATGGTTAAGGAATACATTATTTAAGCCTTTATACGGCGTTGTGCTACAACAATGACATGCAGGAGTATTTACTTGATAGCAAACATACATCGGAAACTGAGAAAAACGAATTGAGAAGCGAATTTGAAGAATTTCAAAAATAGGAAGAAAACAAAAGTATTTGAAAAATACAATTTCAAAGCAACGAAAGAGGAACATGATTGCGCGGAAGAAGGCGAGGAAGAGCGTAATGAAGGAAAAATTGTGAAAAAGAAGATGACGGAGAGGAAAATTACGGAAAGGAAGATGATGGAGAGGAAAATGATGGAGAAGAAGATAATGGATAGGAAGATAATGAAAAAGAAGAAAACAAAGGACAGCATGACGGAAAGGAAGATGATGAAGACAAAAAAATCGAAGAAAAACATTATGGAGAGGAAGATGACGGAGAAGAAGAAGAAGAACGGAAAATAAACAGAAATTGTTGAAAAAAAAATAGAAGGAAAGGAAGGAAAGGAAGGAAAGAAATTTGTCGCAAATGAAGATAGTGATTAAGCTAAACTGGCTTTCATCACATAAGGACGAAGATATTGAAAATGTTTGACGAATTATCATTGTTGTTTCTTATTAATGGCACTTGAATCCATCGAATGCATTCGTGTCAGTTTCAGTTGATTAAAATGTAACAAAATGTATAATATGAGGTGAATGTTTCTGCTTATAATAAGTTTCTTGCAATTTCACTTAGCTCTTTTCCGATTGTCGTGGCTTCTCCTTATGGTTCATCTCCATTGTTATTTTCACTTTTCTTATCTTTTTGCTTCAATTTTCATATATTCGGCAAACCTTTTCAATATCTTCGTCCTTATGTGATGAAAGCCAGTTTAGCTTTATCACTATTTTCTTTCATTCGTTTCCTTCTATTTTTCTTCAACAATTTCTGTTTATTTTTCGTTATCTTCTTCTCCGTCATTTTCCTCTCCATCATGTTTTTCTTCAATTTTTTGGTCTTCATCATCTTCCTTTCCATCACGCTGTCCTTTGTTTTCTTCGTTTTCATTATCTTCCTCTCCATTATCTTCTTCTCCGTCAATTTCCTCTCCATCATCTTCCTCTCCGTAATTTTCCTCTCCGTCATCTTCTTTTTCACAATTTTTCCTTCATTACGCTCTTCCTCGCCTTCTTCCGCGCAATCATGTTCCTCTTTCGTTGCTTTGAAATTGTATTTTTCAAATACTTTTGTTTTCTTCCTATTTTTGAGATTCTTCAAATTCGCTTCTTTGTTCGTTTTTCACAGTTTCCGATTTATGTTGCTATCAAGTAAATAAAGGGCGATACGGTCAAAATTTGGTCAATATCAACTTGACGTATTTCTTTCAATTTTGCATTTAAAAAACCTGAACACCCCTCATTTTGAAGGTGTGTGTGTGTAAAATGTTGCTCCTATTTTGATTTTGGAATTCACTCTTCAGTTGTCAAAATGCCGTCCAAGCAAGAAGAGCAGCGTATCAAAATTTTGCTCGCGCATCGCGAAAATCCGAGCTACTCGCACGCAAAGTTGGCAAAATCGCTAAAAGTTGCCAAATCAACCGTTACAAATGTAATTAAAGTGTTTGGGGAACGTTTGTCGACAGCCAGGAAGTCTGGATCGGGGGGAAATCGAAAACCGGAAGCCGCTGAGACGACAAAGAGAGTTGCCGGTAGTTTCAAGCGAAACCCTAACCTATCTCTCCGAGATGCCGCAAATAAGCTGGGTGTATCGTCTACAACCGTGCATCGAGCAAAAAAACGAGCCGGACTATCGACTTACAAGAAGGTAGTGACTCCAAATCGCGATGATAAACAAAATACGACGGCCAAAGCGCGATCCCGGAGGCTGTACACGACGATGCTGACGAAGTTTGACTGCGTGGTAATGGACGACGAAACCTACGTCAAAGCCGACTACAAGCAGCTTCCGGGACAGGAGTTTTATACGGCAAAAGGAAGGGGAAAGGTAGCAGATATTTTCAAGCACACGAAACTGTCAAAGTTCGCAAAGAAATATCTGGTTTGGCAAGCCATCTGTACCTATGGCTTGAAAAGCAGCATTTTCATAGCTTCCGGGACTGTCAACCAAGAAATTTACGTGAAAGAGTGTTTGAATAAACGTCTGCTGCCTTTCCTGAAGAAACACGGTTGTTCCTTACTGTTTTGGCCGGATTTGGCATCTTGCCATTACGGTAAAAAGGCCATGGAGTGGTACGCCGCCAACAACGTGCAGGTGGTTCCCAAGGACAAGAACCCTCCCTACACGCCAGAGCTCCGCCCAATTGAGAAATACTGGGCTATTGTCAAGCGGAACCTAAAGAAGACCAAAAAAACTGCTAAGGACGAGCAGCAGTTCAAGGCAAACTGGCTTTCTGCGGCGAAGAAGGTGGACAAGGTGGCTGTACAAAATCTGATGGCAGGGGTCAAGCGTAAGGCCCGGCAATTCGGATTTGGAAAAGCGGAAGCCTAACTGAATATTTTTCCTGAATTTTATACTAATTGAACTTGAAAAAGAAATTTAATTTGATTTTTTAAATAAACGATTTCACCGATTTACACGCGTTTTCCCTTGACCAAATTTTGACCGTATCACCCTTTACTCCTGCATGTCATTGTTGTTGCACAACGCCGTATAAAGGCTTAAAGAATGTATTCCATAACCATAATTATAAATTACATATGCTCATAAGTGCTTTATCTTTGCGTTATTTTATCATCACCTTTGTATGCGTCCCATCTCATGGTTGAATTTTATTACACAGTGAATAGTTCGATAGACGGTTTGCCAATGAACAAGCTTGTCAGTTTTGAAGACTTTCGTCATTTTCTAGACGTGTGATGATGGATAGTGGTTTGCCATATTCCCCCACAAAGGTTAGCTGACCGATTTTTCTTTACGATTATTTAAATAGATGATAGAAGATAGAAGATGGAACATAGGTTATCATCTTTTAGATATTTTTGTCTAAAGTCTTTTTGAGGACGCATATTTTTTTTCTGAAGGAGTACAGTACAATATCACAGTGTTAAAGATATTAATTGACTTGACCAATTAATATATGTAACACTGTGCTACTGTACTGTATTCCTGGCTGTTTATTGATACCAAATGGATTTGATTCAAAACAGTTCTAACGTCTTCATTAAATGGACTGTTTTCAGAAGGAGCTGAAACAGGCTTTGAAAAATAAATCCATGGAACAAAAGTTCCTTTAATCCAACATCAATTGTTCATTTTACAGAAATACTTCCATCTTCTGACGAGCGACCTTATGGCAGTTAGCCGGGACATTGGCACCATAGCCATAGAAAAGAACGATAGTGGAATATTTTTCAACTACTTCTTTGCTTTTTCAGCTGCCTCTCGGATTTTGGCTTAAAAATTTTGGAATAAATCCTGCGTTTGAGGATAGCCCAAAATACTAAATTAACCGCAGCTAAGGAACGCTAGGAAAGTTCGCGTGCTTTGGTATTACAAAGATGTTGAGGTGGTCCATCTCTTCCAACGACCTTTTGACGTAGTGTGCCGATAGCATGTTCGGCCAATACACAACATACTCCCCCGAATGATGCATCCTGATGGAGATGGTCACTTCCGACAGACTTTTGGTACTGTAAATCTCCCGATTTACAGCAAATCCCGAGGGGTGAAAACTGTCGATGAAAACTGTTCTTTCAGGAATCTAGCCCTCCAACCGACACAATTATTGCTTTGTAGTTGCTCTTGAACCGACAGAGGAGAAACCAACGTACGTATGATTATTCTAGAACTAGAAGCAATCTAGAAGCAATCACAAAGGAAAAGTTGTAATCTTATTCTGAAAGAAGTTTTTATGTACGTTATGGTGGCTCAACAATGAATGAAACCAAAATACTGAAGTACACGGAAGATGGAACGCATTCCTTCATCGTAGCCATAAACTTGATATCACCCCGAGGCTACCCCAAAAAGCCGTGTCAAACTCGTTAAATATCGTATAAAATGTTTTACCTGTTCATAAAAACTTTATGCCCCAATCACATGGCTGGAAATGAAATATTCTGGCGTACCCGAGCATGCATAACTATCGCTTTCTAACTGAAGGCGCGAAAAGTACTTTCGAACCGCGTAGTTAATTGGATTATCTCACCCCTTTTATGCAGGCTTTTGCGAACACAGCTTCCGGCTTCAGGTCAAGCCCACTTCACCAAGGGTCGGTGTGATTCAATTATATGTCATTGGCAGCGAAGAAGCCGGACGCCTTTTATTCTCCGTCGGCGAAGACGGTGAAAAAAAAGAGGCGGAAACAAGCAAAGCAGGATATTATCCTCGGAGAATTTCCGGATACGACACTAGCTACGCCAATCGTAGGCGATGTTTTTCCAGTTTGCTCCCACGCATAGCACTACCGGAAGGCATAACATAAGAATTCTGAAGAAGACCGCCTCGTCAGGTAGCATTTAGGGATCTGACAGGTTCTTGCCATATATCATGTTCTACTTTGTGTAGGGATTGGTTTCATCACGTTGTGCTGGTGTCTGATTCCATCGTTCCGCATTCAATTAAAGCAGTTTCGTGGGTAGATGCAAAGGTTTTTCCGAGGAAGGCACCCGAGCAAAGGCTTGTACCAAATTGACCATAAATTCTTGGCTAAAACCATCGAAGCATCAAATCATCAAAATCAATGAATTGATTGAGCAATGAATGTTAGGGTTCCAATCCTAAGTTCGGAAAAAATTGACCATCAAATTTAAAAAAGGTTTCGTCTCCTCGAAAAAAGTCCTCGTGCAAAATTTGAGCTCTATCAAATTTCTTTAAGTGAACCCCAAAGCGGTTAAATTTTGAATTTTTTGACCCATGAAAAATCTCACAAAATCGTTTTTTTTTTTTAGAGTCACATAGAGGCTTTCTAGGACTTAGCCAATTTACGAGTTAAAGGAGTGAATTGAATTTGACTTGAAGGATTTGAATTCAATTGCTGAGATATTCATGGCAATAACATTGAAATGATATGTTTCAATACTACCTTCTGCTCAAATATGAACGAGACTGGTTAAATTAATCACAAACGGTTAATTATTCTCCAATATTTATTTTGTCTCCTTCAAAATAATCACCATCGGAGGCGATACACATATGCCAACGTTTTTTCCATTCCTTATAGCAGTTTCATACGCCTCTTTTGGTATCGCCTTAAGCTTCCTCTTCAAATTCTCTTTTATGACTTCAATCGTCCGAAAATGTTAACCACGAAGCGGCAATTTTAGTTTGAGGAAGAGGAAAAAGTCACATGGTGCCATATTAAGCGCCGTGAGGAACGATGTTAACGTTGTTTTTGGCCAAATAATCGCGAACTAAACGTGATGTGTGAGCTGGTGCATTATCGTGATGCAAAAACCACGACTTGTTGTCCCACAATTCTTTCCGTATGAGACGAATATTCTCACGCAAACGCTTCATAACGCCCAAATAATATTCAGCATTGACCGATTGACCATCCGGAAGGAATTCCGAGCGCACCACACCTTGGCTGTTGAAGAAAACAGTCAGCGTAACCTTGGTTTTCGATAGACTTTGACGCGGTTTTTTGAGTTTCGGCTCATTTTGGAAGCGCCATTCCGATGATAACGGGTCTGTTTCGACATCGTATTCGTAGACCCAAGTCTCGTCATCAGTTATGATGTGCTGGATGTACGTATCACTCATTGTGAGCATTTCATTAGCGACAGTTTTGCGTTGCTCTTTTTGAAGAAAATTCAACAATTTTGGAACAAGACGCGCGGACACACGTCTCATGCCCAAAACATCGTGTATTATGCTATGAGCGGATCCTTTTGATATATTGAGCTCATCAGCTATTTCTCTCTCGGTCACACGGCGATTTTGCAGCACAATTTTCTTCACTTTTTCGATGTTTTCTTAAATGCACCCTTCTTTTTGTGGAAATGCTCCTTAAACTTTGGAAAAATGCTCCTTAGATGCGTTTGCCCGGTATAATGCAATCGGAGGTATTAACTTTCTGGTTAGCGCTTGCCGGTTGTTTTGACGGGTCTTAAGTTTCTTCAAGATTCTCCGCAATCTTCTAGGGAGTTTTGACGGGTTTTAATTTCATTTTGACGGGTCTTAATTTCGTTTTGACGGGTCTTAATTTCGTTTTGACGACTCTTAAATTCAGAAACTTAAGCCCGTCAAAACAATACAATCTTGAAGAATCTTAAGACCCCTCAACCGGAAAGCGCTAACCAGAAGGTTAATACCTCCGATTGCATTATACCGGGCAAACGCATCTAAGGAGCATTTTTCCAAAGTTTAAGGAGCATTCCCGCAACAAGGAGGGTGCATTTACCCTTTGCCATTTTTTACTGATGTACGACCCTCTTTGAACGACTTATACCAATCAGACACACGTGCACGCGATAGGGGCCCTCCCCCTCGTAGACTTTTCTCCATAACATTTTTTGAAATTTTGTATTTAGCGTAGACTTATGTCAAATTCCCCCTCCCCCCAAAAAGTCTCCATGGTTTATGAATAGCCCCTAGAGCAGATTCCCCATAGCCTTTCTGCAACATTTTCAATGCATCCGAAAAATTTCAAACTAATTCTTTGCTCAACGATTGATTCCATAGTAAAATTCGAAAAACACACTTGAGGTTGACTTGTTTATAGTGCCGTAAAAATAAGCTTTGTGACAGGTCGTGCTCAAATTTGACATGTAAACGTTAAACAGTCCTACCAATCTATTTAAGAAAAAAAAAAAAATTGACGATATGTCATCCGCGGACCGTTTTATTCATAAAACGTTCATATTTGAGCAGAAGGTACATAAAAAAGAATTTCTGTCTGTCTGAACCTTATGCACTCGGAGACTACTGAACCGATCGCCGTGAAATTTTGTATGAAGCCCGTTTTGGGACCAGGGAAGGTTCTAAGGATAGTAAGAGACCCCTCCCTTCTATGAATACAAACGAAACACAAATTTCTGCGTAACTCGAGAACTAATCAAGCAAATGGGATTAAATTTGGCATGTGAGGGTTTTTGAAGGCAAGAAATGTTTCAATTGTAGTTTGAGACCCCTCCTTTTTCTGGAAGGGGAGGCTCCCATACAAATGAAACTGAAGTGTCTGCATAACTCAAGAACTTATCAAGTAAATGGAACAAAATTTAACATGTGGAGTTTTCTGGAAGCAAGAAACGTTTTTAGGGTGGTTCGAGACCCCTCCCTTCTCTATAAGAGGGGGCTCTCATACAAATGAAACTGAAATTTCTGCATAACTCGAGAACTCATAAAGCAAATGTAACCAAATTTGGCATGTGGCGATTTTAAAGGCATTAAATGTTTCAACGGTAGTTCGAGACCACTCCTCTATCTTTGGTGGAGGGAGGGGGGGGGGTCTCCCATACAAATGAAACACAAGTTTGTGTATAACTCGAGAACTAATCAAGTAAATGAAACTAAATTTGGCAAGTGAGGTTTTTGAAGGCAAGAAATGTTTCTATGATGGTTTGAGACCCCTCCGCCCTTGTTAGAAGGGGAATCCCATACAAATGAAACACAAATTTGTGCATAGCTCGAGAACTAATCAAGCATATGGAACCAAATTTGGCTTGTGGAGGTTTTTGGAGGAGAAAAATGTTTCTATGGTAGTTTTAGACCCCTCCACCATCTGGAAGGGATTGGGGGGGGGGGGGGCGGTATTTCATACAAATGCAACAAAAATTTCTGCATAACTCAAGACTAATCAAGTAAATGGAACCACATTTGGCAAGTGGAGGTTTTTGCAGGCAAGCAATATTTCTAACTAGAAAATAAGAAGAATGATTAGTAATTTCCATTTAATTCCAACTACCTTTATTGCTTATCTTGACAGATACGCGTATTTCGTCTACAATGTGCAGACTTCTTCAGTGTCGTGTACTAATACTCGACTCGTAGTACACGACACTGAAGAAGTTTGTACATTGTGGACGAAATACGCGTATCTGTCAAGATAAGCAATAAAGGTAGTTGGAATTAAATGGAAATTACTAATCATTCTTCTTATTTTCTAGTTACAGGTATTCCACTAAACAGCTCACACTCTCCATAATATTTTTAAGGTGACTTGAGACCCCTCTTTTTCTGAAAGGAGGGCTCATATACAAATGAAAACAAATTTCTGAATAACTCGAGAACTTATCAAGTTACTGGATCCAAATTTGGCATGTGGAGGTTTTTGAACGGAATAAATGTTTCTTAGGTGACTTGAAACCCCTCCTCTTTCTGTAAAGGGGGCTCCCATACAAATGAAACACAGATTTCTGAATAACTTGAACAAATTAAGCATATGCAACCAAGTTTGGTAAGTGGAGGTTTTTGAAAAAGAAAAATATTTCTATGATGGTTTGGGACCCTTACGCCTTCTGGAAAGGGAGACTCCCACACAAACGAAACACAATTTTTAGTATAACTCGAGAGCCAATGAAGCAAATGAAACCAAATTTGACATGTTGAGGTTTTTGGAGGCAAGAAATGTTTCTATGGCAGTTCAAGACCCCCCCCCCCCTGGGGGGGGGGGGGGCTCCCATGTAAATTATACGCAAATTAAATAATTTGAGAACGTATCAAGTAAACGAAACCACATTTAGCATATGGGGGTTTTTGGAGGCAGGATTTATATATATATAAAAATGAATTTTTGTCTGTCTGTCTTACCCTTAACGACTCGGAAAGTTCTGAACCGATCTGCGTGAAAATGTGTATCCAGGGGTTTTTGGAGCTGGGAAAGGTTCTTATGATTGTTTGAGACCACTTCTCTCTCAGGAATTTCTTCATAACTCGAGAACTAATGAAGCAAATCGAATCAAATTTGGAATGTGGGGGGTTTTGAAGGCAAAAATGTGTCTGTAGTGGTTCAAGACTCCTCCCATTTCTGAAGGGGGGAGGCTTTCAAATTTCTGCATAACTCGAGAACTAAGCAAGCAAATGGAACCAAATTTGGCATGTAGGGGGTTTTGAAGGCAATGATTGTATGGTGGTTTGAGAAAACACTCCCCTCTGGAAAGGAGGGCCCCCATATAAATGAAATTCAAATTTCTACTAAACATGAGAATTATCCAAGATACAAAAACACAAAATTTGTATTTCTCGGGTAAGAAGCACGTTATGATAGAAGTTTGAACCCCTGCTTAGTCAAGAAAAAAAACTCATTCCGAAAAACAACCATAAGCGTGCCAGATATATTAAATTTTCCTTCATTTAGTAGCAAGCGTCGCAGCGCTCGCACCGGGTTCAGCTAGTGTCATATAATAATAAACAAAATAAAGTGAATGAATATTATAATGATAAAAAATATAGTGAAGGAATATAATAATGAAAAATAATATAATGAATGAATATAAGAATGATAAAAAACATTCCCCTTTTTGAACCTGAAAGTTGAAATTGATTTCAAATTATTTAACAAAACTTGATATATCCATGGATGATCTGAAATAATATAGCATATAAATAATAGTAAACCTGGTCACTACAGTGCTTTTAATGAAATAAATTTGAATGCAATAATATCACATTATTTAATATCACAAAATAAAAAAATAAAATATACATATCCGTAACTTAGCTGGTCTTCCTCTCTTCGAAAGACTTCCGCTGTTGAAGCTTCTATAGGATTAAGAACTTCTAAGATTAGAATTTGTTTTCATCATTAAAGTCAAAGAACACTATAAGCGTAGGAACAATAAATATCAGACATCCACTGGTTTGTAACTGAAATTAAAAATTAGATATTTATTAATATCTTAATAGTCTTGGAAAAACCAAAAACAGCTAACAATAAGGCGAAATAAATTTCAAATGAGTATGAATAATTCCAAAAACGAAAACTTAATAAAACTACAAATAAAATTGTATTTTCCTATCACTCTTGTTGGCCTGGACCCATAAATGAATCTTTATGTCTGTGAAATAGGAAATGAATAAATTATAAATTATATATTTTTGGTGAAGAAGGAAAAGGCTTCTTTGAGTAGAATTTGTCGTATATGATCCTTTCTCAAAAAAACGTTAAGAACCTTCCTATCTTTTCAAATGCATAGCGTAGGCGAGGTTGGCTATAATTTACATGAACGAATATATGTGATGCTGAAAATGACATATAAAATAGCATAGATAATATAGTGAAGGGCTGTTATGATATAAAATGATAATAACAAGTTTTATTGTATTTACATGTCTACTGATTGTGGTCCTGCTGCAATGTATCATAACCACGAGTAAAAAATTATAAAAAAATATTTTACCATAATTGAGAATTCCATGGATGATCTGAAAATATATACCGTATAAAGAATAGTGAAATTGTGAATATATTTTAATGTGCTGCTGCTACAGTGGAAAATCGAATTGATGTGCTATAACCACAATGGAACTGACTCTTAGCTTCGGGTCTTGGCAAAGAATCCCTCCTGAGCCCTTTTGGCACGTCAAGCCGGCCAGTTCAGCGCAAGGGTGTATAATCAGGTGTGATAGTTTAGTACAAAAGAAAAAAAATACTTTAAAAAGAATTCACTGAAACAAAAACTTGATCATATTCTGAACTACCGTAGAAATTTGTTGTACATTTATTTACACATTTCAGGTGAAAAGCCCAATTTCATATCCAGTTTTGCATTCCTCCAGGAAAGTTCATCAGAAATAGTCTTTTAAAAATTATAACCCATGAGTAAAATGAGGCAATGCTAATTGCAAAATGAGGCCAAAATGATATCTGGGATAACAGAATTTATTACTTATGTGTTATCTATTTATCATTTTATTTTGCTAGGGAGCTTAACTCACTCACAGCCCCAGTGCATGACACGAAAACAATCTTCTCAGTGGAATGAAAACCAATAATAGCTGCCAACATTCCAATCTTCTGAAACTCAAGGATTGTCTACTAATCCATTTCAAATAATAATTGTATGTGAGTGAATGTCAACTGAATGAAATATTTCTCTAGTCTGATAATAAACGAGATTATATTCGATAGCTAAAAAAAACACGTGCTCATAATTACTCTACCTCACATTTACAGCTATCGAATCAACAAATTAAACTATCTAGATTTAAAAATTAGAAATACCGAAAACTAAATCAGTTAAACTTCCAGCAACGCACGCAACCAATGGCAGCCGCCTAACCAAAAATCATCATGCGAACGAGAGCTTGCGTGAGGTGAGAAAAATAAATTCAATCATCATTGCTACCGTTCGTTTCGACAAATCAGTAGTCGGTCAGTCTTTCGCTCTCTCTCTCTCCCTCCCTGGCGAATCACAATAATTTCCCAACTTGACCAAAGCACAACTTTTCGAATGGAAAGCACTTGTTTGAGGAAACAAAAAAAAAAAAGAACAGAGATGCGTGATCCCAGTGAGGAAGAGTTGATTGAATTATTCAATTGGTTTCAACCGGTGCCGGTGGAGGTGTTGATTGTAGCCGTACACATAAATAACAACCACCAGACTAAATTTTCCGGCAAGCATCTGGTTTATCTTTCACTCCTCGTAGCTGCAGATTTGCGAGTTGCAGTGTTTTAAATTGGAAAAAAAGGTCTCATCACACACAACGTACAGCGGACACTTTATATGGAGAGGTATACCATTTCTATTATTCATAGTCCTAGTTTTCAAACGGTGAGAATTGGCATTGGCCTTCACCGGTTTTTCGTCGATCGATTGCATAACAAGACGTTCTTCGTGCAATCAAACCTCGAAAACGTAGTCCTACGTGCAATCAATACGGTTTTTTTTTTAAGTTATCCGAGAATCAAACAGAATGGAAATTGAGAATTTGCGGTTGGGTTATGTTACGAAATTCTATCAACTCCCTATACGCTAAGATGAGAATACGTGAAGATCGTTATAAAGTACCGACAATCGCTCAAAAGTGCACATACCCGAACTATGCGTAAACACAAATTACCTAATATTATGTAATAGTATTGAAGGAAGATAAACGTAAAAAATTACCGGTTATCGTTACTTTTTAATGAAAATTGGGTATTTTTCTTTAGTTTTAATTTACAGAATGCTTCAGAAAAGACATGCAATTTATCCATTCAAATTAGTATTCCAAATTCTGCTTTTAAGGATAAACAAATGTACAAATGTATAGCAGATTTTTTTTTTTGAAAAAAAATAAGGTTTCAATAAACGAATACAGGTAAAAGGAGGGTAAACATTGTCTAAAACTGAAATTGATTATAACTTTCTGGCTATTTCTAAACTGTACGGTAAAGCTATGTCCATTAAGAATCCGTAATAATAAAATCATCTGTATCTCGGTAACGGATTGACGTACAAATAAGTTTACTACATCAAAACAAAGGTGACTTTAAATATCAATACAAATCATTCCTCTTCGTTTCGAAAATTCCCACTTTCTTCTTTATTCCTCCCATCAAACGCTGCACACCTCCGGAGTCAACTTCCTTGGCACATTTGTTCCACATTTTGGTCATCTGAGTCGCGTCCCGAGCCGTTTTTCCACTTTTCTTAAGCTTCCGCTTCATTATTGCCCAAAATCTCTCGATGGGCCGGAACTGCGGGCAGTTGGGTGGATTTATGTTGTTATCGATGAAATCTACGTTATTATCGCGTTACCACTGGATGACTTCCCGGGTGTAGTGGCAACTCGCCAAATCTGGCCAAAACTTCACGGGACCTTTATGGGCTTTAATGAAAGGTAGTATGCGGTTTTTGAGGCATTCTTCCTTGTACAGCTTCGAGTCCATCGTCTTATTCGTCACGAACACTTTGGTCTTTGCTCCGCAGCTGCATATCCCTTGCCAAATCATCAGTTTTTTAGGCAAATTTGTCCATAAAAGCAAAGTTAAACTTTGCAGGAACATCTCCTAGTGCCGTCGGCATGTAGAATTTTGGCCAGGAAGCTGTCCGAAATCCATTTTGACGTAGGTTTCATCGTCTATGAGCAGGCATCCTTGGTACTTCATCAAAACTTGCTGGTACAATTTCCGAGCTCGAGTTTTGGTGACGAAACTTTGCTTCAACGTTCTGTTTGGTTGCTTGCTGGCTCGATGAGAACGATATCCTGCTCGCAAACGAATTCTTCGAACGGTACTGCGAGCAGCAGCGTATTTTTGTGCGATTTCATTATCTGATAGTCCAGGGTTTGCTCTGACGGTTCTCAACACCTTCTGGTTCAGCTTGCGGTCATATGTTCCACTACGACGCTTACCTTGAGGCACTCGATCCACGCTCTTTCGCTCCCTTAAATGTTTGAGCAGATCATGCACGGTTGATTTGGCGATTTTCAACGTTTTTGCGATTTTTATTGCGGACCACGTTGGATTATCAACGTGGGTGTGCAGATTTTTTTCTTTCCTCTCGGCTTCCATCTGGAATCACTTTTGACTCACTGCACGAAACACCGTGAAATTTATACCACAGAAAGTGTGCGCCTAGGTGAACATATCGCTGCAAAAGAATTCTTGCAGTGGTCACTTTCCGTGCCGCTGCAAAACAATAAGCGATTCCGGATTCTAACTGAACAGACCATTATTGGTCAGTATCGTCATTATCGACAATTTTCTGCTCTTTTTATCACTAATTAGTTGGCCTAAATAGCTCCTAAAATCATTTTTCGAGGGCGCTATGCTACGACGCTTACCGCACTTTTGTGTGACCAGGGTTTCTCCATTACAGAAGTATTTTTTCTGCAGCGACCCAATATTTTGACACGTACATTATTTCACTCTGAAGTGAAGCCGAATTGATCCTCGGGATTCAAGTTGGTCCACAAGATTCGTCGGAGCTAGAATCAATAAAAAAAAGAAAAGTTTTTGCTTCAAATATTGGGAAATGAATAAACTAATTATTATAAAAATAATAAGAAAAACAATTACGTTTTCGCTTGGAAAAATATGGCGACCACGTTCCCTTCAGTGATGAAAAATTTACTCAATTTCAGGTAAATAATAACGTCCAGTATTGGAAAATGAACATTACCCATCTGTCAGGAAAATTACTGTTTATTATCGTTTTATTTTACCGATATTATGGGTTGTCAACAATACCCAATTTGAAGTAAAATAAATACCTAATTTTAGGTATTCCCATCTTAGCGTGTACATCATTTGGAATCAACGTTACAAAATCTTTTTCGGGGGTTGAATATTAAGTTTCTTCTAGGGAGAATCGTAGTGTGCGGTGCTCGAAGTAAGACGAAACATATTTGCTCCGTCATTTAGCCCCGTTTTATTGTTACTTTTATATGAGGTCTTTACAGGTGTATTCATAGGGTTTTTTTTTTTTTTTTTTTTTTTTTTTTTTTTTTTTTTTTTATTATTAAGTTGCCTCGATTTTGTAACACGTAGCAAAAAAGCGTAAAAAATTGACATCCATGAGAAAAAAGTTGTAATTATATAATAGTTTTTAAATAGTAACGAGTAACAATTTATTACAATCTTTTACCTAGAACCTATGTAGCCTAAAGTATCTAAAAACCCCAAGCAGCACACAACAGTCAAAACTGGTTTCTGCAGCTCTATTGTGACTTAATTGAGTCACAGAGCAGTCACCTTTACTGGGTTGAAACAAATGTGCTACTAGGGAAATATCTCTTAATCTGTTATGTTAGCTATTAGATAAGCATTGATTGATTTTTTTCCCCGCTAGCTGAAAGTTGAAGAAGCTCAATAAAATGTTCAGTTCTTGGTTAATCAAAAAACTGAATATTCAAACCTATGCTATAGCTTTCAGAAGCCAAATAATACTAGATTAAGAAACACAGTTGATAGTTAGAAAAAGTATCAACGAAAAATATTTTTTGAATTTGGATCACCGCCGGGGGGGTGTTTGTTTTTGAGAATATAGTGGGGAGAGAGGCAGAGGGCGAGGGGGATATATTGTATAGTGAGAGGATAGAGATGATAGCGAGGATGAGAGGAAGAGAAGAGATGATGGGGGGGAAAGCGGGAAGAGGAAGGAAGGGAGGAGGGGAGGAGCGAGACCGAGAGGGAGGAGAGAGGGGGGGGGGGGGAGAGAGAAGGAGGGGGGGGAGGGAGGGAGGGAACAACGCATCCCACAACGAGCTCGAACAAATTTTTTGAATAAATTTTTACTACTGTATTCTAAATCTATGATGTGAACTATAAGAAAGGTGGAGGAAAATATAAAAATGAAATGGGGGTTTGAAAAAAAGAGCGAGATGATTTTGGGTGGAATTTTTTTGGGGTGGGTTGTAAGGGTTGGTGTGGTGGGGATATTGGAGGTTCAGTTGGGGGAAGAGGGGGGGGTGGGAGAGGGAAAAGTGGTTGGGGGGTTAAAAGAATTAAAAGAGGAAAAGGTTTTTTTTTATTAGTGTTTAGGATGGTTAATAAAATAAGAAAAAAAATGATGTAGGAAAGAATGGTAATAATTGTTTTAAGTGGGGGTTTGTTGGGTAATTTATTGGAGTTTGTTGAAAGGGTTTTGGAAAAAATGGGGGAAAAATATGTAATAGGGAGGGGGTTGGTGGGGGGGGGGGAGGGAGGAGTGGAAAGGGAAGGAAAGGTTGTTGTGGGGGTGGGGGTGGAGGGTGGGGGGTGTATTATTAATTTGTGATCTTCAAAAACCTAGCAAGGGCAGAAAAGCGGATATCTGATTCCTTCTCATTTGCTCTTGCTCATTTGAAAAGATTTCCGGGCCAAAGAAAAAGGTTTGTCTTTTTCGAAAAAGTCTCTATTTAAAACTTCACGAAGAAATTGGGATATGTGGCGCCTCATACAGACCTCTGCCTGTTTGTGATTCCCTGCACTTAACAGGAGGCGTCCATACAGTCATAGGGGCCAATTATAGAAGTCGAGTCGACCGTCACTTTGCTCGACAGGTTTATTTTGCTATTACAGTTGTCAAGATCGACGAAATTTTATCGAGCAGGTCGACTCAGAAGACCGTTCCAATCCGGGTGATTGATCTGTCACATTCTGTTGAGAAAGTTTGTTTTGATTCGCAATTTTCGTCTAGAAGAGATAACTGGCTGAGCAAGGTAAGGAAACCATATTTTTTATTATTTGTTAAGAGGAATTAACACAAAAATTATTTTCTTCTAGCGAAAAATGTCCACCACTCATAAGAAGACAATTTACCGTCAGTTCAAACGGCTCGTCGAACTGATGAAAATGAATGAAGACATCTCCAGAGGCTTTTGTGGAGTTGGAGCCAGCAAAACAAATGCAAAGGAGAAGTGGGAGGAAACTGGCCACGAGCTCGATTTACTAGGTCCACCAATGCGCCTTGAATCGGAATGGCAAAAAGTAACTGTTAACTTCTCATTTGAATACTATAGACTGTTCCAGAAAGTATAAGCACACTTTCAAAATAACAAAAAAGTCATGTTTTTTTAGTTTTGATAATTTTATTTGGCAAATCATATTTGTATTTGTGTTTTATATGATATTTTACTCTCGTTTAATCAAAATATTTAATCATAGCCAAGACTTCTAACTTTTCTTCGAACATGACCTATTAGCTTATGCACAGTGGTACTTCCCACCATTTCGACCACTTTTAGCCAATCTTTTTTAAATTTTTGGATGTCGTCCGCTGGTTTTATGAATTTTCGAAGCTTTGCTTTGCTTAAAGCCCAAAAAGTCTCGATTGGCCGTGCCTCCGGGCAGTTTGGTGGATTCATGTCTTTCGGCACGAAACATACATTTTGACTTTTGTACCATTCTAAAGTGTCCTTTGCGTAATGACATGACGCCAAATCAGGCCAAAACACTACTTGACCTTCATGCTGTCTGATCATTGGCAATAATTCTGAGTGTTCATCGTCTCCGTTGTGATGTACGGACTAGATGTTTTACCACACTCGCATATTGCCTGCCAAACCATAACCTACTTACCAAATTTTTCGGTAAAAATTGCCTTCTCCGTTTTGGGAATGTGTTTGTCTTCGCTTACAGTATAGAATTGTGGTCCGGGAAGCGTTTTGTAATCTAGTTTCACATACGTTTCATCGACCATTATTATACACCCAGAATTTCTACACAATAACGAATCTTAGAGTTTGCGGGCCCGTGGTTTCACGGACGCAGCCTGTTTTGGGTTCATTTTGGTTTTTTTCTGCTTTCGGTATGGTTTTAGCCCAAGTCTATCTTTGGCACGCATGACGTTACTCGACGAGGTCTCTAGTTTTTTCGCAACATCCCGAACGGAAGTCGCTGGTTTTCGCTTGTAGGCATCCCTGATCTTTTTATCGATATCCGGGCTCACAGGACCGGATTTCCGACCACTCTACGGCGCATCTTCAAACGTACACTTTTCTTTATATTTTCGAATCGCAGATCGTACCGCTCCGACGCTTACAGCATCTTCCTTGGCCAATTTTCTCAAGGAGAGTCCGCTC
Organism: Aedes koreicus; assembly: GCA_024533555.2. Taxonomy (NCBI): domain Eukaryota; kingdom Metazoa; phylum Arthropoda; class Insecta; order Diptera; family Culicidae; genus Aedes; species Aedes koreicus. The sequence continues at coordinate 72,061 of JAHHFK020001573.1, forward strand.
ACAGCCCAACAAACATCGGAGTTGAATTAGAGCTTGTTCAAGAAAATTTTGAGAAGCTATTCAGCTGTTTCTTCTAGGATAGCTGAATAGCTTCTCTAAATTTGTTTGAACAAGCTCTATTTCAACACCGATGTTTGTTGGGAGTGCACCATTTGTGCACGATACTTTTTTGTTGTTCCGGAGTAAGACCGCGCATTTTGATAGGTAACAAAAACTGAGCACTTTTTTGATGCTTTGTCGTTCAGAAATGTGCAAACAAAAGGACGCAGCCAAAACATGTTGAAATATTTCATTTTACTCAAAGTGACCGTTAAAATAAGGTGTGCTTATACTTTCTGGAACAGTCGTTATTAAACTTGTGATCCTCATTCGAGTTAGCAAAGAATTTTGACTCTAGCGTTCAACTTCCGACACTTCACAAAGAGATATGTTATAATAGATGTGTTTTTTTTTTTTGGGGGGGGGGGGGGGAGAAGAGGGGGGGGGGCAGGGGGGGGGGGGGGGGGGGGGGGGGTGTAAAAAAAAATTTTTAGAGAGATTTAAAAACACAATGTGTGTGGGGAATATGTGAGTGTGTTTAAAATTTCTCTCTCGTTCTACACCCAAAACAAAAAAGCAAGATTGTAATGCAATTTCGGATGATTTTGTTTCATTTCTCGTAATGGATCGTAACTTGGAGAAAAAATGCAAACTTGCTCGTGAGCAAAAAGCATCACATCAACTCGATTTGAAAAAGTCGATGTGTGCGTGGGTTGTGCAGTGTATTAGTTGTTGAGTATAAGATTGGAGTCCGGGCTCACAAAAAAACAAAAATTCGATTTATTGCCAAGATTCGAACCAATGGCCGCCAGCGTCACGGCTCTAGACAGTAACCATTCAGCTACTTTAACAAGGAACTCAGTGGTACAGCAACAAACCAAATGTCGCTCGCACACACCTACATGGCTTCGCGTGGTGATCAAGAAGGCCAAACTTGATGAGAGGGAGATGGGAGTGCGATGACGAGTGAAAATAAAAATAGAAAACTTGACAGATTCCGCTGGCCAATAGCGTTGTGGCATTTTGTGGTATTGTCTCACCCATATTGAACCAACGGTTGCTTCGACTGTCGAGACACTAAGCACACAGCGCTAAATTTGTTTCGAGGAATCTGTGTGCTGCCAACCGTTCGCACACACTTGCATGGCTTCGTTTATACCATAACACGTTATGTGGAGTATGATGGGCAAAAGTGCCTTTTCTGAATCATGCAGATTTCTCAAGATATGATTGCAAAAACTGCAATTGCATTTTTTGCCACCTTTTCAACTTTTGGGTGTACTCAGTGACTGAGTAGAATAATATTCCTTTCTCTTTTACTCACACGAAAATATGACTCAATTTTCGTAAAAAACGAACAAAAAAATTATTTGGTTGTTTTATTTTTTTTTGGTAAAGTTAAAATTGTAAAAAAAAATATTAAAATTTTTTTTGTGGTGGTGTTTTTTTTTTTTTTTTATTTTTTTTTTTTTTTTTTATATTTTTTTTTTGTGATTATGATTGAAAAGGGAGAGAGTTTTTTTTTTTATGTAAATGTTTTTTTTTTTGTGTTGGGTGTGTGTTTTTTTTTTTTTTTTTAATAAAATTTTTTTATTGTTTTTGATGTTTTTTATTTTTTTTTTTTTTTTTTTTTTTTTTTTTGATGAGAGTATTTTTTGGTAAAAATTTTTGGGGGGGAATAAAATATATTATTTTTGGGGTGGTGAAGGATTTATTTTTTTTTTTATTTTTTGGTTTTGTATACGTTGTACCCTGAAATAAAGTAAAGACTATAATGTAAATGAAGAACAAAACTTGCTAAACTATACACAAACCATTTGTATTCTACTTACCTAAAACACAGTTACTTGTGCTACTCACACATTGTACCACATACACGAGACTCTCTATTCGACGATTACCTCACAATAGGATATATATTCAACAAAGTAAATTTGAAACAATAAATCAGTTTGAATTCGACTATCGTACAGAACACACACTGTTGCCGCATATCAAGGTTAAAGAATATACCCGTCTTTCGTCGTCGTCTCGGTAGTCAGTTCGCCACAAATTCCCATCCACCTGTGAAGTACGTTCTTGATCCAAGGCTGCCAGGCATTGAAGATCGCCAATCCGTCGAAAATTAGTGCGCGGTGAGAAGTCACGCCTACAGTATTTTTTAATTGTACTCAAAGTATTGAAAAGTTTTTAAAATGTGTTTTATGGTACTCATGGCTTTTTTTTTTGTAAAAAATTTTTTTTTTTTTAAAAATCTGCGGTGTTTTTAAAAATATTCAATGGGTTTTTTTAAAATTTTATCTTCTTTCGGGTGTGTTAATTTTGTTACGAATAAGGTGCTTCGGGTCATATTGACCCGGATTTCAAACTTACATTGTGGGAAGTTTATATGACCAAATTTTAAAGTCTTTGCAATCAAAATGCTTGTTGGCGTCTCAATTTTTAGTTTCTGGTAAGTACTGCCCTTTTTGACCCGATTGACCACAAGGAATCTGTACCTGAAGAGGGCATGGTTTGTCATGATCCGTGAGATGGCTTCAAACTTCAAGATTTTTCATAAGTAGTCTACTTCTGGCCTTGAAATGGACCAGTGACCATATGGGCCATTCGGAGACAATCGGCATACCCCAGGGGAACCCTTTTGGAGGAGAAAAAAGCGGATTTTTTCCGAAACATGCATTTCGACAGCTCAAACTTCATTATTTTTCATAAGTAGTCTACTTTTAACCATGAAATGAATCAATGACCATACGGCCAAAAACGGTGGAAATCCGTATTTGTCCCCTCTTAAAGAGTTATTAAAGGGTATCCAGATAATCCCGGAGAGGCTAATATGGTCATAGGTCCATTTCAAGGCTAGATGTTTACTATCCATGAAAAATCATGACGTTTGAGTCATCGAAAAGCATGATACGATTAAAGTTTCTATCTGTCGACGCCTCGCGGATCGTGGCAAAACATGCTCTCTTGCGGCTTGTGACCGATCGAGGCAAAAAGAGCAGTACTCACCAGAAACTAAAACTTGAAACTCAAACAAGCATTTTGCCTGCAAAGACTTTAAAATAAGGCCATATAAACCTTCCGCGATGTGAATTTGAAATCCAGGTCAATATGACCCCAAACACCTTATTCGTAGCTTCTTTTAACAGCCCTTCAGATATATCTTAAAAAAATTGAGGCGATGCAGAAACGTTACTTCATATGATTATTTATTTATTGTCGTCAATCAGTAGTTGACCATTTTAATTACATAACATTTTTAACATCTCTGTTCGTATCACTTTTTTACTTTTTATCATTGCTTTGCTAACCACAAAATGAATGTTTTTGTAGGGTATTTCTGCCCATATTAATAATATCAGGAATAAGGAACAGTCAAGAAAATTCAAACTTCTAGATACTTATTTTAGAAAGTTATAGAATTTTGAAAATCTATACCGGGTCATATTGACCCTGACACCTACAGAAGGTGAAATTACTCAAACTGTACTTAACTGCACTTTAAGTATTCAAATTGTAATAGAAATGTATTTCATACACACTTGAAAATTACTTTACCCTACTTTACTTAATAATTCTTGCATGTAAAAAGCCGGGGACCGTAAAGAAAGACTTCGTGTAAAATTATGTCTCCTGAAACTGGCACATACGCAATTTTAATTTATTTTCTCGTCTCTTTCAACTCATTCTTTAGTGCTAAGGGACGCTTGCATGTGTTGGTGTCAGGATACAGACATTTACATCACATTTTGGTAGTGTGTAGCACTCAAAGTATTTAATTGTATTTGATGTGTACTTAAAGTCTTAAGTAGGTATTCTGATGTACTTAAAGTATAATTAGCCGTATTAAAAACGTATTTTTAATACTTTCAACAAGTGTGTGCTGTACTCAAAAGTTCTTTCGTGCCCCTCGGCGATAGGTGGGGGACCTAATAAAGTAAGGCCAGCTAAGGCCATTACAGCAAGACATTGATATGCTGCTAAACGTATCTTCAAGTATCAACCCAGCGAGCAATTCATTTGTGTGCAATGAACACTCAGATTTAAACATGAATTTGAGAAATAACTAAAATTTTGCACCGAACATAGAGTTCGGCCTTGGCCCTGGTTCCTCTTCGCGATGCGTTTCTCTAGCAATAAGCTATACTGTGAATGATAAAGACTGTATTCGATGAAATTTGGACACACAAAATAGGTCACCAAAAAATTTCCTTGAGCCCGATTCTTTTCAAACTTTTTGGAAATAAAGTACTACTAAATGGTTAAGTTTTGACATCATTGGTTTATTGAACCTCTTCTCCCAACCCAAATGCCCGCACCTTTGCCTTGACCCCTTTCATCAAATGATGGGCAATGATAGGACCGACTTGCTTACTTACTTTTAACCACACTTTCTTTAGTTCAAGTTCATTTTCTATCATTGGCATTTGTTTGGTGTCGGCTTTAATGTAGGTCTCATCGTCCATCACAATGCAGAACGGTTTTGTGAGCCACTCCCTGTACAGTTTTCTTCCGCGAGTTTTGGCCACCGAGTTCTGTTTATCGCTCCGGTTCAGTGCCTTCTGGACCTTGTACACATGTAATCCAGAACGTTTCATTGTTTTCTGCACAAAACAAACTAAACTTTAAATTTTTCGCAACATCCCTGATCGAAATGTTGGGATAACGCTTAAATTGGTTCAATACCATCCTGGCCTTCTCCGGATTTGATGTGCCACGTTTTTTGCCACTTCCATTTTTCCGCTTGGTTGTCCTACGGTCCTTGAACGTTTTTATCAAATCAGATACGGTTGAATGTGCGATTCCGAGCTGTTTTCCGATCCATCGATGAGAAGCGTTTGGGTTTTCGAAGTGAGTGCCCAAAATTTGTTGGCGCACTATTTCTTCATTCGATGCCATCACTGAAATCACTCGACCGATTTTCACGAAACTCATTACACGATTGACACAACACAATGAAATACATTCAGTTAAAATTTCAATAAATTTAACCCACACGCTAAAAAGCTACGAACATTTGCGTGTGTCTAAATTTCATCGAATACAGTCTTTATAACCCTAGAGCAATTGCCAGCTGAGAATAGTTATGCTCACTCTACTCCACGAAGGTAAAATCGCCGCAGAGAAGATGAAACATAACGAAGTGAGTTGTTAGAGAAGCGAACAGACTGTTTTTTTTTGTAAGGTTTACAAAGCTTCAAGAGCCAGGCCTGTAGAGTGTTTGGCACGGATTGGGACTCACAAGAGCAATGATGGGACTCGCTTTCGTGCCTAACCACTAAATCTAAAAACAATCCTTATTTTCCGTTTGCCTTCTCCCCCCGGGACCACGTTGAAGCGACTACTTCGGGGGGTACTCTTGCTTCTTAAACATTTTTTTTAGGCATCGGCGTTGATGGACCTCTGCTCTACTCTCAATTTGCTCCTTTCTTGAGCCGTTTAGCTGCCAACTACTTTGGTCGAGCCATTAAGCCCCCACGTCCTGAGCCATTTAGTTCCCACTTCCTGAGCCATTTACCTCCCACACCTCGACGCAATCGACTCGAGTAGCCTGGCGGCGGAACTTTACCAGAAACCGATTCTTCTGCTGTTGGTGCTCTTTCTAACCAACCGGTAGGGTGCCGAAGTCAGTCCAGCGATTCCAGTGGAGCCTAGCGTCCGGTTCGCTGGCGCCCCGACTACCCAAAACCGGTGCCTCGACGCGTTCTACTCAACTAGTTCCCGGCGATGGATCTAGCCTACTCCAACAGGGAGGTCCCCGACGCGGGAATTCCTCGATCAGTCTTGCAGTGGTTCTAGCCAGTGACGCTGGATCGTTGGTCACTTCGCCATTTTCTCTGCAGCTCGGACAGTATCTTTGATACCGCCCTATCGACAACGTTCCATGTGTCTTATTCGAGGCACATCTTTTCGACAACATTGTCGACTGTCACACCGCGCATATCCCTGCGTACTTCATCGAACCTAGGGCATTCCAAGACGACGTGCTCTGGTGTCTCCTCCAGGTTCACGCATTCTGGGCAAAAAGGTGAAGAAGCGTGACCAAATCGATGCAGATACTTCCGGAAGCAGCCGTGTCCGGAGAGGAACTGCGTCAGATAGAAGTTCACCTCTCCATTTACCCTCCTATTTACCCAAACTGACACATTTGAGATGAGCCGGTGGGTCCGCCTTCCTTTCACCGCATTGTCCCACTCTTGCTGCCACTTAGCCAACGAGTCCTTTCTGACGATTCTCCTCGCATTTCTGATATAATTCCGCTGATAACATTCGACGTCTTCGACTAGGGTGATACAAATGGGCATCATGCCAGCGATAACGCATACTGCCTCCGACGAAATTGTTCTGTAGGCGCTCGCGACTCGCATGGCAACGAGTCGGAACACCCTGTTCAGCTTCCTACTATTACGCTCAGTTTTCAACGCCGCGACCCAGGCTGGGGCTCCATACCTCAGAATTGAAGTTGACACACTCGCCAGAAGTCGCCTCTTGCTGCTTCTCGGTCCACCGACGTTCGGCATGATCCTCGCTACTGCATTGACCGCTTTTGCCGCCTTTTCACAGGCGTAGTCGACGTGCGCGTTGAAATTCAAACGGTCATCAACCATCACCCCCAGGGTACTGTAATGCACGCCTTGACGGAATTACGTGTCCCCCGACGTTGATGTCAACCCGCTGAACTGCTTTTCGGTTGCTTTGTGTGTGTGTGTGTGTGTGTGTGTGTGTGTGTGTGTGTGTGTGTGTGTGTGTGTGTGTGTGTGTGTGTGTGTGTGTGTGTGTGTGTGTGTGTGTGAGTGTTCACCCCTTTGCGAGTTCGCGTGGTGAGAGCTCGGATTCCTCAGCGCCCACCCCATCCAGGGGTGCCAACACTTTAGGTTCAAAGGCAGTGAGATCCCTATTTACTTCATACTGGTCATAACATCCCATAAGTATACGACATGGATCATTCTTGCGACAGGACTCGCGGAGGACAATGAGTGTTATCAGCGGAGAAACACCAGAGGAGTTCGAAAGCTGGTGAGAGCGGAGTCGATGGCCAAATGGCAATGAGAATGGAATACGTGGGAAAAACGATCGATGGAAGCACCTGCTCATACCGGATCTGTTGATCTGGACGAAAAGGAAGCACGGAGAGGTAAACTTCTACCTTACGCAGTTTCTGCGTGGCCATGGTTGCTTCAGGCAATACTTGCATCGATTCGGACACGCAGCTTCACCCTTCTGATGCACAGGCGTCCAAGAGACACGGGAGCATGTGGTCTTTGACTGCCCACGATTCGGACCATTGCCATCAGCGGGGCAGATACCAGCCCAGTTAACGTCGTCTGTTGAATGTGTCATAACAAAAGTGTGTGGAATGCGATTAATGGAGGTATTACGCAAAGCATGTCGGCTCTACAACAAAAATGGCTCAGACAAGGAGTAGGAGCTAAACGGCTTAGGCAAGGAGCAGGAAGAAATACGATAGGGCAATCCGGTGAGGGGGGGGGGGGTGGTGGTTCTGGCCAAGCGCTGTCCTTAGTAAAAGGTCATTCCATAAGGATTTCCCTAACCTTGGAAAAAGAAAAAAAACTCACACACACAAAGAGAAAGAGAAAGAGAAAGCGAGAGAGAGAGAGAGAGAGAGAGAGAGAGATGTGTTCATTGTATATAACACTAGACTCTCCAGGCCTTGCTTCAAATGTCGATTTTCTGAGATTTATACATATACTCTAAGGTTTTTTTTTTATAAGGGGGATACGTTCCCATTTTACTATAAAACGGTGTAAAAAAACACTGAATATAGTTCATAAAATCACATGCATAAACATTTTAAATTGATTCGATATTGTTTACATGTGTTACCTTTCCATGCAATAGTCAAAATACATATTTTTGAATTTTGAATATTTACACCAAAAATCGAGAATTTTTTTTGAAAAACTGCCACATGATTACTTTTGTAATACTGATGTATTACTACCATACTACCATCTATTGTAGCAAGGTAATTTTCCATAGCAGTGGAATAATCTGAAAAACGACTTGATCAGGATTCTATTGCTGTTTGTGATCATCATGTTCCTGTATGAAGGGCCAAAAACGTTTGGGCGGGCCCGTAAGCAGAGACACTTACGCGAAACCCACGGATATAGGGAAGAGAATCTCCTTCCAAAAACAAGTTCACACTCACAGCACTAGAATCAAGCCATCGATTGACAGAATAAACCCAATAGATGGGCCCTCGATCCAGGAAATGTTAAAAAAAGGGGGGGGGGTGCCCCACTCCCCCATCCCAATCTTTTTACTTGGGGGCCCCGATGGTCCCCCCCCCTCCCCCCTTTTTTTGTTATTTAATATTTAGTATATTTTGTACACAAAATATTAGGATATCATTATGGACAAACATGCCAATTTATTCAAATTTCAAACTTGAATGATACTACAAATGGATTGTTACTGAAAAATAAATAAAAATTAGATATGTATTAATATCCTTTTTGTTTTTGGAAAAGCTGAAAACAGAATAGATCATTCCAAATATCAAAGATAAAATTTCAATTAAAGATATTGTTTTATAAGACATGTTGTAATATTTTTTCTTTATACTGTTCTAGTAACATTTCAAAGATAGCAATTGGAGTGAACGAAGAGTCCGGTTTGATGATTCCTGAAAAAAATGGCTTATCTTATCATAATGCCACTAAACACAATATTAAAATATAATCTTACATTGCTTATAAGCACATGCCAGTCTATAGTTGCAATTCAGAAGTGCAATTTTAAATTAAATGTAATGCTGAAATGCTGAAAAGCAATTTGAGCCTTCGATGCCTGTCGTGTTGCTCCCGGCCCTTACATGGTTTTGGAATGCAAAAATGATTCCAAAGCGTGCTGAAATTTTTGATCAAATGAGAATCAAAGTCGCACCCCCTCACTTTGCTATTGTCAGATTGACAACATTGCCCAGGCTACACCAACCAGCGTCTCCATGTTTCAGCTGGCAGTCTTTTGTGATCATAAGACTCGTGGAGGCGTGAGGTAGGAACTTGTGAGGACGAGAGGTCGGCCGCACCCTCCATCGAAGTTGTCAACTCACCATTTGAAGCCCAAAACTGCCACATGATTACTTCTGTCCCAAAACGTTAAATGTGATTCGCATTAGGTTGATAAGTTGTTCCGTTCTGGAGTTATCGCCGAAAACAAACCGTGTAAAAGACGACCTTAGTGTACTTCTCTGTAGGAAGGGCAAATTTTACTGGTTTTCCTGACATTCTAGGCTTCCCGTATTTGTACCGTATTTGCGAAAGTTTGTGCAAGATAAATTCCGAATTTTCGGAGAGCTGCCCAAACTTTCTTCAAAATAAGCCAGTTGTGGAGTATGTGCGCGTACGTGCTCACATTTGGAAATTTAGTTGAAGTATTCCGATTCTCGATACATTTTATATGGGAGTTAAACCCACCACCATGTAGGACCCATACCTTGACAAATTGTAGCGAGCACAATTTTCATCAGATCTACGTTAAAGTTTGGGAAAAAGAAATTTCAAATAGTGTACAAAATCACACAAAAAAAAACCATTATTATTAAATGAGGTAATTGACTCATCGACTTTTTACCACTGTTCGGTGGTATAGTGATAAGCGTGGTTGTCTCTCATCCCAGTCGGCCTTAGACAAAAAATCTGTGATCACCTCTACCTTCGGAAGGGAAGTAAAGCCATTGGTCCAGGCACACGTGTTCATAAGTTCGATATGTAGGGCCCAGATCATCTCCCTGGAGTGACGAGCCAGGGGTGTTCGGGTATTTTAACTGTACGGTTAAAAGAAATTCGTCAATTTTAAGTTTACCAAAAACTGATCGTTACACCCTTTAACCTGAAAATTGATTCGAAAAAGACTTTGATTCCGTACCAGTTCAATGAAAACGTGGTTTTGCAGAAATGCTTGGTTGATGAAAAGAAGAAAAAAAAACTGGCGCCCTTGGCATGAATTTTGTTTATTGTTGTACAATATGATTGCTTCTTACCATACTGGTGAGGGTGCTTTTAAATATGCAAAGAGAGTCCAACAACGTGTACCTTTTTACCGTCAGATTGATGGATGTTACTGGCTTCGAGTTAATTGACGATTTTCTCGAAATCACATTCAAACAATTATGGGTTAAAGTGCGTATCATTGCGTCTGGTGGCAAATGACAAAAAGCGGACGCAGGTGGCAAGTGCAGTCAAATTCGATACCAGATCATGAATAGAATCCAGCCTACTTCCATATGATTTTGCTTTATTGCCACACGTTTATCTACTGGGCTGAATAACCACCCATTTGCTGTAATTTTTCCGGTCTGGTCATGAAATTGTAATAAGCAACGAAGGGTAATAATTCTAAATTCCAGAGTCCTGGCTGAAAGGTTCTTCGAAACAGAGGGTACCGGACTACTTCTACATAAGCCTCTGTTTCCGTCATATTGGTGGAAAAACAACCTATCAACTGCAACGATAAACATGAAAAGGAAAATAAATTTTAAAGTCATCTATTCCGTTCCTTGTTGTTTTAACCCGTTCGAATAATAATGGTTGAGTACCGAAACTACACCATAACCCTAGTAATGAGCACCACGTGCCAACGAAAAATCGGCACAAAATAAAAGAAAAAAGATCAATTTTGCCGCATACCACCAAGCGGTCACTATTTTATTCCGGTGTCATCCTCAGATTCAAGCAATAAAGTTTGCCATAATGGGTCTGCTTGCTTGTCTTCAAACTGGCAAATGATTCTCTGCTTGCGGTTCGATGCCTTCGTGCTTATGATTTGATTCTTTTTCCTCTAGAACAAGACATCCCATTTTCTCGCCTCGAGATGGAAAGGATCCGTCTAAGCACGGTTCGGCAGATGTGTGTAAAAGAAAAAAATAATCCTATATTGGTTTATGACATCGTCACTAGATTCTCACACGGATGGCTCCCAGGAGTCCTACGTATGGCGTTACTCATTCAAACTTGTTTGATAAGAATCTGGGCAAGGAAGCAGAATCAAGTCTGGATTTTAACGATGATCACATCTTCTTCTAGGACTGAAGACTCGGCGATAACGTGACGAAAACAATTTGAGAAGATTCGGCCTATTGTCTCTAGGTCACAGAGAGTAAGATTTATCGTTGTTTTGCTAGAATATTGTTTCGTGCGTATTCAAGCTTCATGTGTGTCGTTATCGGAAGTCAGAAGAATTAAGAGTTTTGAGACGGCTAGCAGTCGTTTCTTAAGCATTCGGTAATCGGGCTTGGAAAATAAGAATGATTTATCAACATCCAGACACACTTTTAGGATAAGTAAATGTCTGTGGGAATAATATGATTATTTTGTTTTTCCAAACTCCAAACAGGGGTGCACAACCAACTGATCAACAATTTAACTGCTCTCAAGAAATATTTTGCGCAAAGCAATGCGTTGTGTCTTTAAGCCAACCACGAAAGTTAAAATTGTCGAAAAGTTTCTAATTCAATTAGACGTTACCCTTGGGTGTAGATGTCAAAGAATGCAGATTGTTCCCTTCGCGACACTAATTTAGTTGCAGTTATCTTAAACTTCGGACGTATATTTCAACAAAGTTATGCCCGTTTCGCCCTCTTTTCTTTCTAGTAAATACCCGCATTCATAAATTGCATTCCAACTTGGTTGTCACGCCACAATATGAAAGTACAGTAATCTCACTGTGCACTCACCCCCTCACCCACTGAAGTAAGTCAGATTAGGAACTACACAACAATCCGATTGTAAGTTGTTTGGGCATTATTAGTATAATGCTCATTCTCTTATCCTCCCCTCACAAACTTTGAGATAATTGCCGAAAATGCCTTCAAGTTAATTTCTGCCAAGTGGTAGCAGGAAGCTTCGCGAAATTCACCCTTAATGCGGCGAAGCGAATTCCAGTCACACCTCTTTCCGACAGGGAGACGCAAATACACGTTGGATGTTAGCAAAACAAGGGAACCACAACAGTAGCGAACACCGGTGATAATATTTTCTACAAATTTAGTAGCATCGTTATCCGTACGATACTGCTATGTGTATACATCTGTATACATGGCAGGCGAATGCACGGTGGATGGTGGGAGTGTTCTAGATTGGGATAGCGGATTCTTTACGAATTTCTTGTTATTCCGTATGAAGGGTTGCCAGATTGTTCTTAAAGAAGCCAGCTCGATGACATATTTTTCTTTCGCATTTTCTTTAATAGGGGAGGCTCAATCACGTTTGTTTCAAGGAAATCCGAAATTATCGATACGCGATCTTGCCATGAAACTAAAACTACAGAAAAGTACCGTGTTTTGTGTTTGCAAATCATTTGACCAGCGCTTGACTGGGGATCGGAAGGTTGGAAGTGGAACAAATCAAAAAGTATGCTCGCGACAAATGGACAAGAAGGTGGTAGCCATTATTGAGAAAAATCCCAATCTCTCTGTGTGAAATGTGGCTCGCAAAGCTGGGAAGTCAAAATCATACGTACAAAAAGTGAAGCAAAATCAAGGACTGAAGGCGTACAAGGTGCCCAGCCGGAATTCAAGCTAAATTTCACTGCAAAAAGTCACCAATTTTTGCAACATTTTCTTGTATGATAATGGACGACAAAACATGCGTACTCGAAGACTTTCACAGCCTCCGGGTCTGGTTTTTTATACCGCAATGCAAAGGAACTCCATTGCCGAGCATTTCCAGACAAACCAGGTGTCCAAATGCCCAAAGAAGTATTTGACTTGGCAGGCCATACGAAGTTGTGGTCGAAAATCAAAAAGTTTCGTCTCTACCGACACTACCAATTAGGATGTGTACGAGAAAAAATGTCTGCAAAAGCGGTTGCTACCGTTTATCAGAAGCCAGGACTCTCCAGTTCTGTTTCGGCGTGACTAGGTCACTATAGGAAATCCGTCCTGGAATGTTATAAGGTACAAGACGTCAAATACGTGCCAAAAACATCCAATCCACCAAACTGTCCAGAACTTCACCCAATAGTACTGGGCTCTAGTTAAGCAAAAACTCTTCGAAACTAAGAAGAAAGCAAATGCTACTTATTATTTCAATGGAGAATGGAGAATCGTCACGACGAGCGTATCTGAGGATACCGTAAGGAACCTGATGTCGGGTGTACCACCGAAAGTTCGAGAATTTTACAGAAAGAAGGATTAACATCTTAATCAACTGTTTCTAATCTAGATATAACTCTATTATTGTTTTTGTTGAATTATTTTGGTGTCCGAAATTTAACGTGGACAGGCTTTAGTAGGACTTGGACCGTTTACCCGGGGAAAATAGGTGATATTTCTTTCGGGAATTGTCGCCAGCACTAAATCGTTCTGCGATATGATCAGGGCCAGGTATGACAAATGTAACAAAACACTATAATACCCGGCTTATAAATAATGAAAAAATACTATCGTTGTGATAACCACTGCACAAAGTACAACATGGAAGGTTTTTCGAAACAAATTAACGACAAAACACGACATCTTCTGCCGCTAATATTGTGTTTGCTACATATAGCCATCAAGAAAACCGAGCTGTCAAATTAGAACCACACGCAGCACTATGTTTTGTCCATCACGATTGTTGCTCGTGGATGACAGCTGCTTCAGTCCTGTGGGATTCTGTTCTATTTGTTGAACCTATCATCGGACAGAGTGCGCTGTATAAAACATCAGATGCGTTAAACAATGCATTATGGCCAACTTAAATTAGAGTAAAAGGATGGGAGAAAAATACCTGTTGGGTGTGACTTTTTTCAGATTTCAAGCGTGACAACAATATCTAAGATGGAAAGACATTCTCGCAGCGGCACAATTGTTGCCAACGGTTCGTTCAGTCTTCCGGAACCGTTCCACGCTCTTTTTGAGATTTAGCAAGGTGTGGTGGATTTTCGTCGAGCGGGAGTTACTGATACCGTTACGATTCATGCGATTACGCTTTTACCATAATCGGAAGATTATCGGCCTATTGAGGACGAGTTTTAGTTTTAGAAACGCAAGGGGTTTGTTTTGCGCCCGAAACAATGTTAATATTCTGACTTCTGTTGAACATAGGATCAGCCAGCGCTGGATTCTTAGATATCCGCCAGTTCTTGATGGTGATGTCTCCCTGGACTGTTACGATCACTTAACTTTAGATGCAACCTATGAGCCAAGCGATAAGAAGTTCCTGAACGAATGCAGCAACGACCTTCAAGAACATTTTCCACAGAGATACGTCTTCTCAAAGTGGTGGAGCGGATGTACTTTTAATGATTAGCTGTCTTCGGTGGTTGCAATTGAGGATTGGTGAACTTGTTTAGCAAGAAAGAAGTGCTTGAGCGTTGGAATGGACATACGAGTGTAAGATAAGTCGTTTGCTGGTCTGAAAGTATCGTTGTAATTGCAGCATGGTTTGGTGACGTTTTTTCAAAACTTACAAGCTCTAGTAAAAAGAACAATTACGTTCTACCTTTAATGCAAGTGTGCCACAGGCGCTTGCTCAGAACGAATTGCTGTCCTTTCGAATTGCAAAAAAGGTTTAGTATCACAAATTCCATGAGCAAGCGCTCCTAAGGTCTATATCCAGATTAATCCGGACACCTTCAAATCATTGTAACTATTGAAATATTGCACGTAGGAATAAAAAATTTCACTGTGGTATAGCTGAGAGTCCATGATGAAAAAGACTTTGATTGATGTTTACATTTCATGTTTAGTATTCAAGATGCCGACGAAAAAAAAAAAACAATTGCGCGAGCGAATTTTGTACGGGAGTACGGAAAATCCTGTCTTGTCAATACGGGACCTTGCAAAAACATTGGATTTGCCTAAATCCACTGTTCACGATGTGCTCAAATCATTTTCGGAGCGTTTGACGTTGGAGAGGAAACCTAGATGTGACAAAAACATTGGACGCGCTAATCCTGTCATGGACCGAAAGGTGAAAAGGATATTAACTTAAAACCCAAATCTCTCCATTCGAACGGTGGCTCGTAAAATAGGGATGTCGCCAGGTTTTGTCCAAAAATCAAAACAACGTTTGGGACTTAAGTCGTTTAAAGTAAAAACAGTTCCAAATCGCAACGACAAACAGAACTTGGCAGCAAAATCACGGGCTCGACGTTTGTGCTGCGAATATTTGACGAAGTTTTCATGCGTTGTTATGGACGATGAAACTTATGTCCTGGAGGATTTCAAGCAGCTTCCAGGGCTGGCTTTTTATTCTGCTATGGCCAGAAATGCTACAGCTGAGCATTTCAGAACGAAGAAGGCATCGAAATTTCCCAAAAAAATACCTTGTGTGGCAAGCAATTTGCACGTGTGGCAAAAAGAGTAAATCTTTCGTCACTACAGGCTCAATCAACAAGGAGATCTATCAGAAAGAGTGTCTGCAGAAGCGATTGCTACCCTTCATCATAAGTCACAAAGAAAAACCTTTGTTCTGGCCCGATTTGGCATCATGCCACTATGCTAAAACTGTGATGGAGTGGTACCAAGCAAATCAAGTGAACATTGTACCAAAAATCTCAAACCCGTCAAATTTCCCAGAGCTACGACCAATCGATATATATTGGGCTCTGATGAAGCGGAAACTTTCTGGAAAGAAGCAAGGAATCAAAGAAATCAAACACTTCCAGCAAATTTGGACAAAAACGGCTTCTACGATTTCTGAAGCGTCTGTACAAACCCTAATGGACGGAGTTAAGCGCAAAGTTCGAAAATTTTATGCAAATACCGAATAACTATGTTTTGTCTTCTTGAATTGTTAAAACACATGCCATGAATCTGAAATAAACAACTACGACGGAAATATAATGCGAAATTTATGTTTTATTCGTGTTTTGAGGTGTCCGGATTATTGCGGATACAGACCTTATTCACGTGACTCTCCGCTTAAGGCTGGTTTGTCATGACAGGGAGACGATCTTGAGCCAACGTAACGAACCCATCAACACATGGGCTAGGACCAACGCCTTTAATTCCCTTCCGAAGTAAGACGTGATCAGATATTTCTCGTCTCAGAAAATCCCAACGGCACCGACTGGAATTGATCATAGATTGTCTGGGATGAGAGGCAACCACACTTACCAATACAGCCCCGGCGCCTTCATTTATTCGGGAAATTAAAAATACAAGATTATACATCAAGATCGATATGGTCCCCTTCAAGGTACTCCCCATCGACTGCAACGCACTTATGCCTTCGCTTGATTCAACCCTCAAAACATTTTTTTTATATTCGGTTTGCCGT
The DNA here is from genome assembly GCA_024533555.2 of Aedes koreicus. Classification (NCBI taxonomy): domain Eukaryota; kingdom Metazoa; phylum Arthropoda; class Insecta; order Diptera; family Culicidae; genus Aedes; species Aedes koreicus. The sequence continues at coordinate 88,332 of JAHHFK020001573.1, forward strand.
CTGGCCTTCGATCAGAGCCATCTTCGATTTTTCCATGATCTCATCTGGTGAATTCAGCGAATGATCCAAATCAGGTGAATTCGGTAATTGCTGAATGGTATTTGTTTCGTTTTGAGCCAAATGTTCACGGATAACGATGGCATTGTGTGACGGTGCGTTATCGTGGTGCATGGTCCACTAGCTGTTTGCCCACAAATTCGGTTTTCTTTTTGGCGAATTGCTTCACGCAAACGTTTCATAACGCCCAAATAATACTCCTTATTGACGGTCTGGCATACTTGGATAATTTCATGATAAACAACACCCTTGTAATCCATGAAAACTGTGAGCATCGCCTTCTTTGTCGACTGAAAACGACGTGGTTGTTTCGGTCACGGCTCATTCAGTGCACGCCATTCACTCTTTTGGTGTCTGGATTGCGTGGCATACTCATAAATCCACGTCACGTCTCCAGTAATGATCCGTTTGATGAAAGTTGGGTCAAATTCGGCCTTGGAAATCAGGCCTTTTCAATACAAACTCGTTGTTGCAAATTAAATTCCATTTTGAAAATTGTATAAAATCGAGTACACACACAATCGCAGATGTACTCAATACGGCGTAACCTTTACAAATAGCAAACTATCAAGCTAAAAATTTTGTACAATGTCCAAGACCGATGTGGCAACCCAAAAAACATAAAACACAAATCGGGTGATTGAGAGCGCCACACGGTGGTGATTCCGGGAACTTTTTGATCAAGCTGGTATTCCTGAGCTAGCATAAAGTCTGCATTAAAAGGCAATAGACTGTTTTCAGTAGAAGCTGGAAAAAAATCTACAAAGAACAAACCCACGAAACCAGTTTTCTTTAAATCTTCAATATTTTTAAACCTAATTTAATCTAAATTTATTGAAAATTCTACAAAAACGTATCCACAGCCTGACGGGACGCCTCACAATAAATTATCGGGATCTTGGCCAGAGAATGCTGTTGGGGAACGATGTTGGGATGTTCTGCAGCTCTTTCACTGTTGGATCGGGTAATCGTTTCGGATCCTCCTTTAAAAAACGACCGTGTTTTGCCTTTTTTAAGCGCCGGATAAATTTATTTTTATTTCAATTTACATTTTATTATTTCAATATTAACGATTGTTAAGGTATCCAAAGAATGGTTAACCAACAAACTATCTTTAACAAAGGAATCAATAAAAAACAATTAAACTCCAATAAATTTCTCTCTTCTCAAACGGTGACGAGCCTTCCGTCAACCAGATATACTATATTAACAATATAAGTCACTTCTCATTTTTTCAGGCGACCCTTTTTTTGCGCTTGTGACGCCATAAGTGAGAAGCGTGGCAACTACTAAATGCACACGCTCAAACTAAGCTATGCAGCTTTCGTTTCACCTAGCGTAATATTCCAAAAGTACTCAACAAACAAATTGAAACGAATCACATATTGTTCAACTAAGGCCCCAACTAAGAAAACGATTTCCAAACAACTCGTTGCAAATTCGACTTGTTGCCAGCTGCAAATGTCATGACAAAAGCAACTATGGTTTGCTGCAACTTGAGCAGGATAGGAAAAAGATCGTCTGTTGGAAAGAAAGCGAGATTTACGGCTTGCAATTATTATTATTGATTACCATAGAGTGATTTTCAAATATTACGATGTACACTCAGAGATTTTTCTAATCGTCGATAGTTTAAAAAGTAATCATTTTTATCATTCATTGTGTTTACAAGTAGCATAGTATAAAAACTATGCTATTGACCGATATAGTTTAAACTAAGCCCAAGTTTTGTGAGAGTGTTCCGCATATTGTATTATTTTCCCTCCTTAAGCGCGATCATGTTGTCATTCTATTTAGTCAACATTTAATCAATGCTCGTAAACAAACTGCTAGTTGTGTTCTGTGCGATTTTTTTTCCTGAGTTTTGCTATCAATTTCATCGCATTCAAAAGAGAGCTCTGAATTCACCAACAAAAGCTTTCGATATTCGCATTAAATCGGATCTTTTTTTACCAGGCAGTACGTCATATGACACGAAATAGAGCGATAGAGTTCCATACACAAGTTATTATATGCCAAAGATCGATAAATGTCGCACCCAAAAATATAATCAATCTGATTAATCCAGTAAATCAGTTTTAAATCACAGAAGAATGTTGCATGTCGTTATTTTGTAGGTTAGATGTTGGCAAAATGAAAATAAATCTGGGGCGGGAAAACATCTTATTCTTATTTTTAAATCTCCATTAAACATACGCACATATATTTCAACATTATATACTACGCGCCTTATATTTAAAGTTTATACTAAGCTATGCGTCAACCAGGCGAATATCGATTTAGTGTGAACTTTAAACTAATTAGCTTAAATTTTTTCCTGAGTGTAGAGATACACTGATCCAATTGGATAAAATTTTGGCTGGAAAATGATCCTCAATTCGCGCACTGAAAAAAAAACCACTATATTTTTATGATCTTAGTTGGCAACAAAAACGTTCGCAAAATTTTATTGTTGGCAAATGGTTGGGACAAACACATAACACAACGACATCGGAAACGGAATCGAATTTAAATCATACTTGTCAACCTGGTGTTGGTCACATCCATTGTTAAGCAGCTCAGACAAGATGATGTTTTTGATTTAAGTTGACGGAACTAATTCAGTTATCGCACATTTACCGCTTTCTTAATTTTTTACTGAGATGAGCATTCTAAAACTGCGGTGTCGTACTGATATGCACATGGTTCTATAGAGTTTATATTGATCACCATTATATTTCAGTCTTCAAACTCGTTAACCATACTCGTTACCCGTGACAAAGTCATAAATGAGTAAATATTACTGTCAAAAGAAGTTAAAAATGCGTATATTGTGTTGGTAATATTGGCGTCAACGTCAGTGGCATCAAAAATAAGTATCGCAATTACCTAAAAAATAAGGTTATATGCATTAGTTTCAAAAACTAATACAGATTGGATAAAACTATTCTAGTTTCCTGACATTGCTTCATTAAAATGGAGAAAGGTAATACTCTTCTAGGAGTAAAAAAAGCACATTTTGACTTATCTGCGTTATTCTTAAAAGTGCTCCGAGAAAAAATATATGGTTGTACCGTTAATTAAATCATGATCAATATCATCAAGACTATTGCATTTTTTTTCAATTACCATGAAAATGGTCGGAGACATATTTCATCATTTCATTTTTGACTATGGTAATGGTTACAGGGACTATATAGTAAATGTTGAATTATTTAACATTATAGTATATGTTGAATTATTCTGAATGTTCATTTTGATCATGATTATAATCGGTTGAATATCATTTCTTGCCCTAGTCATCCTAATCCCCAATAATGGTATAAAATTGACTATTAAACTTTTCTCTGTGTGAGAAAACAATACTCATAAAAAGAGTATACTAGTTTTATCGTTTATACACGGTAGAATGAATTACCAAATTAAAAGTTAAAATATATTTTGATTGCCTTTTTCACCACCAGATAGTTCTGTTGGCAGCGCTACACGGGTCGCCTAACATGTATATGTGGAAAAAGGAAGTGATTCATATTGTTAATATAGTATATTTGCGTCAACGCAAGCTGTCAGGTTGACATGATGAGATCATCGCATACCGAGGGATCGGAAAGTCTGGAATTCGTATTTGACTACAGAATTGTTGGAATAGAGGTTTGATTGAGAAATTATCAATTTTCTGCCGATGGGTTATAGGGATCGCGTTCTTCGGTTTCACAGTGATGTTCAGACTGTCCATCTATTCCAATGATTTTTCGGCATAATTGGTCGATTGATCAGGACAAAACACCGCATTCTCTCCTGCATAGTGCGGTCAATTCCGACAGGCATTTGGTACTGTAAATCTTCTCATACACAGCAAGTTTCAAGGAAAAGAACAGTGGCTTCAACATCCCTTTCGCACTGATGGTCGGCCACAGGAGAACCTTCTTTGGGAACTTGGTGTGGGATATTTACTTGACCTCGTTGCTCACCTACTTCGTGAAGGACGTAATACATCTGGTCCCTTGCTAGTCGTTGCCGTCCAGGTCAGATACGTCTCATCGTTCACCACCACCACCACATCGCACTTCGCTTAAGTCGCTGCTTCTGGGTGGTGGTCTGTTGCTCCGAGACGGTCAGCTTGGACCTGTGCTTCCGCATGAGGATGCTCATAGACTGGAGCTACTTTTTGAGCGTTTGTCCGGTTGCACCGATCTCTTGGTTCTTTGCTTCAGCTTTCTGGACTTCCTGGTCGCACAGGACCTTCGAACAGCCAGAAGCTACAGCGACATCATCCAGTCACGAGTAGGAGAGTAAGCGGGAAGTATCAGGCCACCACGGAATTCATCTGATCAGCAGTTCGAGGCTGTACAGGCAACCTTCGTGCGGTTATCAGCTTTCTTGTCTCTCCTGGACGTTGACGAGTGTGGATAGAATCATTGCAATTGATCTTTTAAAGGTAAAAGTTATTTCAAATAGCTAATCAATGATTCAAGTGAGAAGTGATTTTTAAAAACTCTATCATAGTTTTTTCAGGCATTCATTCATGTATACTTGACTATTTACAGTTGACGTTGTCACGAAAGGCTTGCTCCGTTTACCACACGAACAAATTCCCTACCAAATCATGAATTTCTTGGGGAACTTTGACACTTGCTGTTTCCTGAGAGACTCGTCAACATTTGTGTGTACAGCTTACGCGCACGTGTTTTAGCTGTCCTATTCTGTTTTTTTTTTCATTGCGGTTTGGAGCTTTCTGAACTTTGAATGAACGGAGCCTGACTCGTTTCTTGGCTTTCTGCACGAAACGTTTGGTCAAGAGCTGCTTTTTCACGACATCCCGAACGGAACAGTTGGGTTTGCGTTTAAAGGCAGCAACCGCTCGCTTGTGATCCTTCATTTCGATGCAGTGCATCGGGATACATGACGACGGAAGTATTTCTCGATCGGTTCGAACACTTTTTGGAGCATGCTAAACCCGTGAAAACTTCAACTGTAAATGGTCAAGTATACATGACTAAAAAAAAAACTACTGCCTCCGTTTCTCAAAACACACAACGTTCCTTGGAGACGTTTGGCTGGACCTAGCCTCTAGTCACTACTCCAAGGATGTTTTGGAGTGGTACAAGACGAATGCTGTCAATTTCGTGCCGAAGGTTCTTAATCCCCCAAACTCTCCAGAGTTGCGGCCAATTGAAAAAATATTGGGCTATAATAAAGCACGAACTTCGTGAGGATCCTAAAGTTGTCACTACAGAACAGGAAATGTTGAAGTCATGGTGGAAAGCGGAAAAAAATGTCGGTTCAACCGTTGTACAAAATCTTATGCGTGGTATTGAGAAGAAAGTTCGGGCTTTTGGATTTGGTAAAGAAATACAGTGAAATAAAAATATCTTAACCAACAATACACATTGTATTTTATTCTCAGAATATTTCATGACAATCGGTTGAGATACTTGTTTTTGAGAGTATAAAGTGATGCAATTTAACTGTGGACACCCTAGTCGGCGTCGGTGGTGCAGTGGAAAGCGTGACTGCTACTTGGCATCCCAGTGGGTCTGGGTTCAATCCTAGTCGACGTCGGAATTCGAAGAGTAGAGATGATTTCCTAGAGGATGCATACTATGTGACCTTTTCGGGCCGTTTCAGCAGACTGTACAGTTAACATTTGTAAAACTAATACTTATTTTTTCTGACTTCTATCCATATATTTGAACACCAATTTCAAAGTCCAAAAAATGTTTGACAAACGTATCAAAATATCTAAAAAGGTCAATAAAATGAAACTTGTGTGTATGTATGTATGTATGTAGGAAGCCACCATCCTAGCGTGGGCTTTGCCCTGCATGCGGTTCCACTTAACAGAAAGATCATGCTTTGTTACCGTTCTAAATTCAATATATTGCTGTATGAAGGGTCAAAAAGGGGCGGGCAGACCCGTAAGCAGAGACACTTACGCGGAACCTGCGGAAATAAGAGAATCTCCTTCCAGCAAATTGATCCGATGAAACGAATAACAAAATATGCAATTCAGTTAAGCTTTCCACTAGATGGTTTGTTTGAGAAAGGCGCCTCAAATTTACTACAACTGTTGGAGTGGAATGTACCAATCATAAATGATATACACATCCCCTCCTAGACTCCGGTTGGCTGTCCACTCCATTGTCCAATTGCAACTTCAATGATGCCCTGGTGCACCCTTCCATCCCAGTATTGAAATGTTTTCAATCAATGAATTATAATAAGGTTCATGCAATTTAATTAAAATAAGGTTCATGAATATGATAAGGAAATAAGTGCAAAATGGGTAGCCTGGGCTGGATAATGTTTTAGAATTGTTCACCTTGCATGTAGAAATTTCTAAAATAGTGATTTCCTTTTTGCAGGTTCTGTGGAGTAATAATATGTATTAGGATATTTTAACAAAATAATATCCGACGTACTATTTGTAAACAATAAATATCAATATGATGGTCAATAAATGTTAAAATTGATATAATTTCTAGCCTGTAAAGAGAACTAATAAATGAAGAAGGAAGCCTAAACGGACGTCTATAAAATTAAACTTGATGTGCTTTAATCGGTTAAGATTAGAAGGAGCAACACACATTTGAAGAGAGTCTAAATAATGTGATTTTCGAATTCAAAAATCATTGGAATTACCAAACACATCAATATTCAGTTAGCTATAAAAAAATCGAAATCTCACCCAATGATCACGAAATTGTGGAAAAAGGTTATTCAATGTATGAGAAAGCTAGGAAAAATATAAAGCATGAAAAAAAAAACAATTTTTTTTTAGGTTTTGTCCGGCCTCCGGCCATTGTGCAACGGGTCGGTATTGTATGCAGGCTTGTTTTCTGGTCTAAAGGGCGATACGGTCAAAATTTGGTAAATATCAACTTGACGTATTTCTTTCAATTTTGCATTTAAAAAACCTGAACACCCCTCATTTTGAAGGTGTGTGTGTGTAGAATGTTGCTCCTATTTTGATTTTGGAATTCACTCTTCAGTTGTCAAAATGCCGTCCAAGCAAGAAGAGCAGCGAATCAAAATTTTGCTCGCGCATCGCGAAAATCCGAGCTACTCGCACGCAAAGTTGGCAAAATCGCTAAAAGTTGCCAAATCAACCGTTATAAATGTAATTAAAGTGTTTGGGGAACGTTTGTCGACAGCCAGGAAGTCTGGATCGGGGGGAAATCGAAAACCGGAAGCCGCTGAGACGACAAAGAGAGTTGCCGGTAGTTTCAAGCGAAACCCTAACCTATCTCTCCAAGATGCCGCAAATAAGCTGGGTGTATCGTCTACAACCGTGCATCGAGCCAAAAAACGAGCCGGACTATCGACTTACAAGAAGGTAGTGACTCCAAATCGCGATGATAAACAAAATACGACGGCCAAAGCGCGATCCCGGAGGCTGTACACGACGATGCTGACGAAGTTTGACTGCGTGGTAATGGACGACGAAACCTACGTCAAAGCCGACTACAAGCAGCTTCCGGGACAGGAGTTTTATACGGCAAAAGGAAGGGGAAAGGTAGCAGATATTTTCAAGCACACGAAACTGTCAAAGTTCGCAAAGAAATATCTGGTTTGGCAAGCCATCTGTACCTGTGGCTTGAAAAGCAGCATTTTCATAGCTTCCGGGACTGTCAACCAAGAAATTTACGTGAAAGAGTGTTTGAATAAACGTCTGCTGCCTTTCCTGAAGAAACACGGTTGTTCCGTACTGTTTTGGCCGGATTTGGCATCTTGCCATTACGGTAAAAAGGCCATGGAGTGGTACGCCGCCAACAACTTGCAGGTGATTCCCAAGGACAAGAACCCTCCCAACACGCCAGAGCTCCGCCCAATTGAGAAATACTGGGCTATTGTCAAGCGGAACCTAAAGAAGACCAAAAAAAACTGCTAAGGACGAGCAGCAGTTCAAGGCAAACTGGCTTTCTGCGGCGAAGAAGGTGGACAAGGTGGCTGTACAAAATCTGATGGCAGGGGTCAAGCGTAAGGCCCGGCAATTCGGATTTGGAAAAGCGGAAGCCTAACTGAATATTTTTCCAGAATTTTATACTAATTGAACTTGAAAAAGAAATTTAATTTGATTTTTTAAATAAACGATTTCACCGATTTACACGCGTTTTCCCTTGACCAAATTTTGACCGTATCACCCTTTAAAGTGAGCTTGCCCGGGAGCAAGAAGGCAATTTTTTTTCAGTGCTGCTAAAAGCATGGTTGCTGCAAAAATCGCTTTCAAAACAAGTTATGAGAAACTTATGATGCACATTTGGATTTAGTGTCGAGTCTAATACTCTAACGCCATTGATGAAACTGGGAGCACAGCTCGCCTCGTTCACTGTTGTAGCTAAATATAGTTTAACATCCGACGAATTTCGAAGGCCGGTTAGGCCGACAAAGAGCTGCTAACGCGTGATTACTTAACTTTTCCAATCGAGATACATGGAAGCCAAAAAAAGGGGATCGTCGCTGACATTCATTCCTGACAAGAATAATAAAATGCATTGCTCGTGAGGCTTCAACTGACCTTCACCTTTTTAGTTCAAGAGACCATCCGCATTTAAGGACGTTAATCTTACAATCTTATTTAACCTTAAGCTGTAAATCGCTGGAATGCAAAAATTTCCGGCATCATAGCTGATTTGCATCGCCACTTAGAATTTTAGGAAACTCAAATCTTTTTGCGATGAAAATCGATCATGATGGCGGCCAATTTTGTAATCCTGTGACTGTCACCTTAAAATCGCCGCGCATCGCTTGTCTTTCTTCTCTTGACTCCTGATTCACAATAAAAATATGTTGTTACTACGATACCGTGTACAGCGTCTTATTTGACGTTTATTATGATATGTATATTAAACGAGGTTTCGATCCCACCTAACGAATGTTTCATACGATTCAGGTAATGGGGTGGGCGTTTGCACGAATATTGAATTTAAATTGGTGCGAATGAACAGTGAGAGAAACAAAAAAAAAACATCAAATATTCTTCCGCCGGATTTATCTCGAAACAAAAGAATATGTGATCCTTACTTTTGGTTTCTCCAGTCACGATATCAACATGTTCTGATCTCCGTTGAACATCGTCGTAAAGTTAACAGCTTTGTTACCTTTCTTGGGAAGGGGGAAAACGACCAGGATAGTGAAAAGTGGAATCCCGTTGGTGAACCGAAGACTACTTTTTTTGTTTACCGTCTTATCACCTATATGCAGCTACATACATGACTGTCAGCTGTTACATTCCGTTCGATGGCTTAATGGCTCTAGTAGAATTCTGAATCAACATGTGTAATGACTCAATTTAATCTTTTCATTGTTTACTTGTTTGAAGCAATTCGTCGTCGATGGTGCCGATTGTTAAAACCGCGGACACCAGAGAATGACGACGTAAGGAATTGGATAAAAAGCACAACCTCATCGAGCGCCAGACGAATTCACTTAACGTAAACCTTCAATCATATTCTGTCTAGCGGAACACTTTCGATTATGATAGTCATCGTAATCTTGATGCTATCGCCAAAAAAATATTCATTCATGTAGGCATAGAGCATAGGGTCCAATTACATTGGTCCGTTCTTTATTCTCTCTCGCAAATATACAATGTACTTGTACGTATCTGTATCACGATTATGTGCTGGATGTCGTGACCATTCAGCGTTGATCTATTACGGGTATCTCAACCGGAAGGATTTTTATCTCCTGAGGATATCGATTTTTTGTGTCTTACGGCGTGTTTCCAACGCGGCTCTGAATCCATCTATGAAACAAAGGACAAGAATCCAACCCTCATGTGGAGTGATTTAGTTGCTTTCTTGTTTTCTAGAGCTTTGTTAGTCCATCTCTCGGACAGGTTTATTGCCAGAGATTCACGATGGTTGTAAATAAGTTGATAGGGGAAAAATCTTGAAGAAAAATTTGGCAGAGGGTAAATGGGCAGAGGTTTCAAAAGAGACTTAGTGTAGGTATAGATTATGAAATGTTGAGTACAGTGTTTACTCCTTCTAGTGGCGTTGTTGATCGATAACAAAGAAAATTAAGAGCGAAATTTGGACAAACTTAACACCCTTCATTTTGTAGAAGTGCGCGTGCAAAATTATGCTTAATTTTGACATTAAATCATCAGCAGTGTTTGGAAATTTATCATGACACTGGTGAACTAGGATGCGTCAGGCTACTGATAGCTCAAGAGCATATATTTCAACTGAAACAAAGGATCAGCTGACGGATTCCACGCAAAATGAAGTGTTAGTGTAAGCGTTTTCGTACACATTTTATTAAAAAAAAAAAACTCGAAAATTGTCAATTGTATGAAAAACCTATCTGAGAACAAATTTAAGGGAATTAATAGAATTTTAATAAAAAAATTTGAGACCGGCCGAAAAAATAATTTCAAAAAATATTGTGAATAATAAACCTTAGATTCAAAAAATAAATCAAAAAAGCGTATCCTTCTTATAATAAAAAAAAAAATAACCACAAAAACAAGACATCCCAGGTAACAATTTTAGTTTTGTTCCAGCGGTACAGCACTCTTCCCGGCTTTGTTGATATAACTACATTCAAACCCGTTTTGTCTACCAACACCTCCTGTATGCTTCTTCAAAGCCGAAATTTGTACAAAGTGGCTTTATAGATGGTTGTGAAAACAAGTTAATAAAACTTGTATAAGACCCTGCAGATTTTGAGAATGTTCTAGTGAAACATGTTACTACCACTTGAGAACCTTCATAACGTATGCATTATAAAAAATGAAACAACCCATGCAGCATCAATCATAGTAACCCATGAGCCAGCAGACAAATTTTGATAGCTCTATCAGTCGAACTCTAACCGTGATGGCAAAACAATGAAGCAACTCCGTTCAGAAGTGTGCGCGTTCAAAGAACGGCACCCCACCGCGTCGAAAACTGACATCGTGTGGCACTTTGTGGACGCCGGATACGCCCGTTCCGGCATCTACAACATCTTGGCACTATTAGTCAACAATCAAAGCATCGAAAGTAAGCCCGGTTCCGGACAAAACAGTGAAAAAGTACCTGGCGAACATGAACATACATGTCAGGAAGCATAAGTCGGGTCCACTGGTTTCAGAGCTGCAGGCAATGACGCAGCGGCAGCGGCTGAATAAGACGGTCAACTCGATTTTCCCGGCGATTCGTGACGTGGCGGTGGTGATGGACGACGAGACCTATCTCACCCTGGATGGCAACGATTGGCAGAACACTTCGTATTTTACTTCCGCCACGAAGGAAGTGAGCTACGAGGTGAAGTTCATTTCACACACCAAGTTCCCCAAGAAGGTGCTGCTGTGGCTGACAATCAGCGAGAAGAGGATGTCAAAGCCGATCTTCTTTCGCTCCGGACTGGCCGTGAACGGGGAAATTTGTAGTACGAAATGCCTGCCGGAAGTTACGTCGTTCATCAAGAAATACCATAAGGGCGAAGACACGGTGCTCAGGCTGGATCTGGCGTCGGCCCACTACTCGAAGCAATCGTTGGAGGAGATGGAGCGGCTGAATATCGATCGGCGAACCCGCCCAACGTCCCCCAGCTGCGTCCCATCGAGAATTTCTGGGCCAACCTGAATCGTAAGATCTACTCCAACAATTTTGTCGCGAAAACTGAGGAGGAATTGAATAATAAAACGAGGAAAGAACTCAAAAACATGCCTACACGCATGTTTTCGTCCGCCATGGCGAATGTTCCGGTTAACTGCTGGAAGGCCGCTCGCAAGCGCGTAGAATTTTTTTTTGCAAGTAAGCTTAAATAATTACCTTCCATGGGCAGTTTATCGAAAGCAATTATCTGTCTTAGCTTTTTTTATCACTATCCGAAAAAAGTCCATTTTTTTAATGCAAACGATAAAACCTACTGGCTGCCATCAAAACCAGCATACGGCCAAATGGCCACAGCTGTCAAACTTCACTGCGATATCGTGATTGGTTTTTGTTGTTCTGCTTTGTTCGATTCGCTGCTCTTCTGATTATTTAGCAGTAAATAATATCTAAGAAAAAGTTCTAGTGTTGCGGGAAATTTTGTATCATAGCAAAATATCCAAAACAAATAAAGTGTTTTTTAAAGCGTATCATGCTCCAAATCATATGCGCATTCAACTTTTTGGTGCAGATTGGAACGATAAGAGCCGATAAATAATGCGCCTCGGAAATTATGTGAGTTTACAGCTTCAAAAACTAAATCAAAACAAACATATTCGAAAAATTAATCATGCATTTCCTGAAAATTGCCGGAATTAATAATTGTATCTTAATGAATGCCAAAATGTGTCTCCGATCTTCAGTTCATTTGCATTACATTTAAAATTTGGTACATATTTTTTTCTTTAATTATTTATTTCTTATATTCCAATATGGCGATTGGAAAAAAATCACAATTTTTCCAAAAAGCCAATTTATTTTCACGATGACTTCTTTAAAACTATTTGGCCGGTAAATTCATTTACTGGAGGCAAAATGGTTTCAAAATGCTTTTTCAACTGACCTTATTAAGATAATATGAATGAGTTTTAAAACGGCATTTCAAAACAGCATTTTACGAGTAAATAAAGTCGAAATAAAACTTTTGATAGGAGTACAAGGAAGTTTAGAAAACAAGGTTTTAAGATCATTGTTAACAAGCTGTGTAGGTTCTCATAAACCTGACTAAAATGTGAAACCTACTGGCACCTCTTGGTTCCATAATAAAATCAAAGTGATTTCTAGTGGCTTTCATAAAACCTTGATAAAACTTAATAAAGCTGTATGGTTTTGGCAATGTTACTTGGGATCTAAACCAGAATTTTCATGGCTTCAAATGGATGAAGAAGTTTTTAACAAAAAAGTTTATGAAGAAGCCATTTTGGGTACATTTGCAAAACATCGATAATTGCTAAGAAAACACATGTGTTCGATGGCAAATTATGGTTTCTGGGCCAATTTTGAACAACAAAGGTATATGAAATTAAGTTTCTTGATATTACAGTTTTCGAGATATTTTTTTTTTTTTTAATCCAAAAAAAAAACATTTGTGATTCACCCAAATCAAAACTTACTCGCGATTCTCTATCAGCAACAAGTGGAGTTCTCAAGTAAACATGCATTTACCATCAATTTACTCTTATACATCAAGACAATCGGATGAATTGTTAGAATATTTTTTCGTAATCCAGCATAAGAAGCTTTATGTATACAAGTTGGAATGCATACCTGAGGTAAAAATGCCATCGAATGGGTATAAATATAAACGGTGTCGTATAACAATCCTCTCTGTAATACGACACCGTATATTTGCAAGATATTTGCAGTTTGCAATCATTTGCGATATAAAGTACTATTAAAATATCTACAAGATTTAAAAAGTGTTATGAACCATTTCCATACTGTGCTCAAAAACAATCCGTAAACTTACCGAAAAGGTGATCGATAAACTGAACTCAACGCGGTGTAAAGTTTGTTTGTTCACGTCTATGCCGATTTGTGCTTCGTATCGATTATTCAACAATGCAAACATTAGCATCTATAACGATGCACAACTAGTTGAAGAACCAAAACCATCTGGGTCATGGAACTATCTGGAAGAGGTGCCGTCAGCTATATCAATAGCATCAGCTTCATCTCAGGAAAGCGTTACACCGGATTTCTCTATTCTACATAATGTTGAATTGTTTAACGCCGGAATAGCTGGGATTAACGTTCCACCAGTTTCTACAAGGAATTTGAAAAGTTCAGTTTACCTCCGAATGAAATACATGGCAATTAAAGAAGGATTAAGGACTGTATCGAAAATAAGTTTTTTTTACATATTTTTTTAAATTATGTGAAAAGTAATATTTTACTAAAACAAATGAATGATCCTTCATTGTACAGGATTGAACTTGAACACTGTGAAGACCAGATGAAATTAATATTATTCTTTCACGACTTTGCAAATTTTCAATCTAATACTTTTCATCAAGTTTCGGACAAGTGTTTCCAAGCCGACGCTAAATCCGACCAAAACAGTGTAGGGGTACTATGCTTCTCATATAAAGGCAGCAACCTCTTCTTCAGACACTCAGATCGATAAATTTCCGCATTGATTGTTCCACTACTGTAAAAAATGGTAACCATAACGCAGGAACATAATGCTTATCATACCAGCACTTTTCAACCAAACTTCTCCACTTAAATCGACCTATCTGCATTGCTTACATACTCTTCTACGACTGCACTGTTATATTGTGGACCTGGAAGGGTTTTTTAGACCTGACAAATGTAGGTTTCGTCGTCCATCAAAACACATGTATCCGGTCGCTGCAAAACTCGCGAATACAACTTCCGCGCAGCCCTTGTTGCGGCGCGTTGCTTCCGTTCTGCACTTTGTTTGGCGATTTTCTGCTTCTTGTAGGTCTTAATGTTGTTCCGTTTCTTGATACGTTGAATCCTTTCGACGCTGGTTCCTGCTTTATTGGCCAAATCACGTATCGACATTGATTTGTTCTTCCGAATTAGAGCTACCACTTTCTGATCCAGTTTAGGGTTGGAAGATCCGGGTTTTCTGCCTCTTCCTGGCAGTTCATCTAAAGTGCTCCCCAAACTTGTTTATGGTGGATTTTACACTCGCATGATGAATTCCAAAACGCTTTGCCAATTTTTCACCTAGCTATGTTTTCACGTCTTTTTCAATGCGCCACATTTGAAAACGAAGAATTTCAACCGTGCAAACAAGTGTACAAATGAAAGATGACAGTCAAACGCAGAACATGCTATGATGATCACATTAATACCATAACAAAAACACGCGTACAAGGCAAATGTGCGTGGAAAGCTTCCCAAGTTGCACACTACGATCATAATTAGTTGTAGTAACTTGATTACGACTAAGCAAGACATATATATGTTATCTCAACCAAATGGCAACAAGTGTGCTACTAGGGTTATTTTCGATACATTCCTTACGTAAACATATTTTTGGTTTCGAGTCAGATGGGGACCAGAATCAACTGAAGCAAAACATTGCAAATTTTATCGAAATGATCTCACAATTTCAGGAAAAATATTACAATCCAGAGTGTAAAGACTGTATTCGATGAAATTTGGACACACAAAATAGGTCACCAAAATTTTTCTTTGAGCCCGATTCTTTTCAAACTTTCTGGAAATAAAGTACTACTAAATGGTTAAGTTTTGACATCAATGGTTTATTGAACCTCTTCTCCCAACCCAAATGCCCGCACCATTGCCTTGACCCCTTTCATCAAATTTTGAGCAATGATAAAACCGACTTGCTTACTTACTTTTAACCACACTTTCTTTAGTTCAAGTTCATTTTCTATCAGTTTTGGAGTTTTAACGAGCTTTGCCTTCATGATTGCCCAAAATTTTTCAATTGGGCGAAGTTCCGGAGCGTTTGGAGGGTTGACGTCTTTTGGCACAAAAACTACATTATTATCTTTGTACCAGTCTAAGACGGGCCGGGCATAGTGGCAAGATGCCAAATCCGGCCAAAACAGTGTCGGGCCATCGTGAGATCTCAAGAAGGGCAGAAGTCGTTTTTGGAGGCATTCGTCCTTGTAGATTTGTCCGTTGACGGTCCCAAAGGTGATGAAGGGCTGACTCATTTTGCCACATCCGCAGATCGCTTGCCAGACAAGGATTATTTTGGCGAATTTCGACAGTTTCTTCTTCCGTACACTCTCCGGAACCACCAACTTAGAGGTGGCGACGTAGTGTTCCTGTCCTGGCATTTGTTTGGTGTCGGCTTTAATGTAGGTCTCATCGTCCATCACAATGCAGAACGGTTTTGTGAGCCACTCCCTGTACAGTTTTCTTCCGCGAGTTTTGGCCACCGAGTTCTGTTTATCGCTCCGGTTCGGTGCCTTCTGGACCTTGTACACATGTAATCCAGAAGGTTTCATTGTTTTCTGCACAAAACAAACTGAAACTTTCGCCTTTTTCGCAGCATCCCTGATCGAAATGTTGGGATAACGTTTAAATTGGTTCAATACCATCCTGGCCTTCTCTGGATTTGATGTGCCACGTTTTTTGTCACTACCATTTTTCCGCTTGGTTGTCTTACGGTCCTTGACCGTTTTGATCACATGAGATACGGTTGAATGTGCGTTTCCGAGCTGTTTTCCGATCCATCAATGAGAAGCGTTTGGGTTTTCGAAGTGAGTGCCCAGAATGTATTGGCGCACTATTTCTTAATTCGAAGCCATCACTGAAATCACTCGACCGATTTTCACGAAACTCATTACACAATTGACACAACACAATGAAATACATTCAGTTAAAATTTCAATAATTTTTACCCACACGCTAAAAAGTTACGAAAAATTGCGTGTGTCCAAATTTAATTGAATACAGTCTTTATGAGAGATGACAAATTGAGGATTTTGTCACTGTTGTCAAAATCATGGATCATTCAGAATGTATTGAAGTATTTTGACGTACCTGTATATCTGGTGAAGCAAGCCCGGGACTTAACAGTAGAAGGAAATCAATGCTTCCAACTCTGAATAATAGCGTTGGTCACAGTTTGGACGTGGAGGGAAAGAACGAAATTAAACAGTTCTTTGACATTGATTTTGTAATGCCAGGACAAATTGTTTTTTTTTTTTTAAATCAAGAAAAATGGTAAGCGACAACACGTTCAAAAACGATTACTTCTTTGTTGATTACGAAAAGCATACATAGTTTTCAAAGAAAATAATGGAAATATTGTGGGCTTCAGCTTCTTTGCTGCATTACGCCCACATCACTGTAAATTACTTGGAAATTCAGGTTCACATAACATTTGCGTTTGTGCCATCCATGAGAACATTGAATTGAAAATAAATGCCATGAAACAAATGTTCGTTGGATAATGACTCAAACCTTCACATTGATAAAATATTATGCAATACAAAACCTATGTCATTTATTTTTTTTTATCTTCACGAATGCGATTGTTTTTCAACCCGCATACTGCCCATAAACGCATGTTAGTCCCACTAGCAAAAACATGCAGCTGAGAAAAACGCAGTTGAAGTCGTCGCAGATTTTCCTTTTTATTGGGTCAATGTGAAAGCGAAACTTGGATTTATGCATCCCATTAGTTGAAATATATATTGGAATGTACTTTAACATACAATTTGTTCATTGTTTTTTTCAAAGTAATGCCTAAAAGCATGCGAAAATATGAACGTGACTGACTTGCGTTTATTTGCGTATGAATGAGTCAGAATAAACGCATAACAGTATCAGTGCTTGCTGTGATGCATTAGCGTTGACGGCGATTTTGTAAACTCTTTACTTCTATGGTGAACTCACATAAGCATCTGTCAGTCTGTGTGTGAAGCTAGACAGTGCTTGTCTTATCTTTTCACTCTACCGGATAATCCTATAAGATCCTATAATGGACAATTTTTTGCGTGAAGAGCCGTTGTCTCGATGGTGCCGTCAACGCCAAATGGTGTTTCATTGTTGTTCGCGTGATCAGATGGCTAGGATTCAATTGTTTTAAAATGTCTTCTCTCGATTATTTAAAACTATACGGGTGTGAGGACAGTTCCGAAGATGAGGGGTTGGTTCCGGCGGTTCCGGTTTCGATTGCCGATGGTGAATCAGTTCACGGTAACGTAAGTTCCGAAGATGAATTCCCCGGGTTTGAGGCAAATGGCGAGCAGTTTCCGGCTAAGAAAGCTCCGGCATCATGGATGCAATACTTGAAATCTTTGGAAGATTCTGAGCAGGATACAGTTAGTGACATCGATTCCGAAGGAAGCTTCACTGCCAATATGGAATCTACAAAAAAACGGAAGCTAACTAAAAAAGAAATTAAAACGAAATGCATGGTGAAGAAGCGCCGCCGTTCACACCAAGTTAAGGTTGATGAGTTGCGGGTGTAAGTTAAAATGTTGATCCAACATTTCCAAAGACGATCGGATTCAATTGAATACGATGTTTTGGACCCTCAATCAAGAGTACCAGACAAATTACTTCCGTCAGAACGTACAGTGAACGGAAGTTCAAAGACGGCGTCGGTACAGGTATGAGGAAGATGGACCAAGAAAAATCAACAGCTACATATGTGTTTCAACTCGTGGTCTCGAACGGTTCTTCCGTTAAAGTGTGTCGGAAGTTTTTTTTTTGAACACTTTCGGTTACGGTGACAACTGTGGGTGAGTACATTTTACCTTTTTCTGACAGGCAATTCCTAAAAATATGCGAACTTATATAATTAATTCATAATATGATAGATTTTGAAAGATATTTTTTTTTTTTACAGAATTAGAGGAATGCAACTTATCTGATATAACTTTCGAGCAACGGATTTCAACAGATCGTTGCATTCTTGAAACGCTTATTCAACAGGTTGATGACTGTGTGTTGTACTTGTGTGATAAGTTGGAAAAGTTGGTAACCCATAATTTTATAAAAATGAACAGTCTCAATGTTTAAGGCAAACTATGTGATTTTCCTGGAAATTATTCATTTGTACTTCAAGGTGCTGCACAAAATAGTCATTGGAATAACGATCAGAAGGAAATATTTTCTCATCACCATGAGGCCCCAAGAGTGGACAGTAATTTTCCCAGAACGAAAGATATGAAGAGAAAGTGTTGATAGTTCCGTTTCTGTACGGTAGGCTTTGAAAAATTGAATAGAAGTATTTGAAATTGATTGAAGGGCATGTTGAATAGTACTCGAATCAAGCACACATTCTTTTACCTTACTACCCGAGTGCTGGGTGAGCAAGGTGATATTCTCTCATTTTCATAGTGATATTCTCACAACGGCCGTTCAGAATGGTTCGACGGATGCATATGAGGGATCATTCCCGATTACTTTTCACTCATTTACTCAGTTCCATCACGTTTAGTTATAGACAACAAGCGACATTTTACTAAGTGCTACATTTTGGAATATCAGGGCAATGATCCCCCATCGCGTCTTCTAGTGATCATTACACGTTGCCCATTTAGTCCAGGCACTTTTGAACGTTGATATGGCAGCCTATTCACCCAGCCCATACCCATTTCTGAAGCGAGGGCTGGGTTAACTGTCTCTTTAATGTAGTGCGCAGAAAAGAATTAAATAGATGGTATTAGTTGATGAGTGTGAGATTGGAGTCCGAAATTCCGATGGCTCATAAAAATACGATCTACATTCGTAGTCGAGATTCAAACCGTGGGCGACAGCGTGACGGCCCTTGATGATAACCTTCCAAGTACTTTAACAAGTTGAAAGTAATGGAATAAAAAACCCTACAGCTGCTTCAATTGACGAGGCACTACAGGCAATACAGCAATGAGGCAAATGGACAAGTTTCATAAAACACTTAGTCAGTCAAGAAGAGCAAACTTGATGAGAGGAAGATTGGAATTCGATGATGAGTGAAAAAAAAACAGTTGGCAGCAGATTTCCAAAAGTGGTCAATAGCGTTGCGGCATTCGGAAGTAAAGGATTGAACGGTCAAAACTTGGTGGACGCAAATTTGACGTAGTTTTTTGTTTTAATCTTGCATTTAAGAAACTTGAACACCCATCATTTTGTAGGTGGATGCGTACGGAATGTTGACTATATTGCCTTTTTCTATTCAGTTGTCAAAATGGTGTCGAAGCAAGAAGAGCAGCGTATCAAAGTTTTGCAAAATCCAAATTATTCCCACGCCGACTTGGCAAAATTTTAATATTGCCAAATCAACCGTGACGAATGTTATTAAAGTGTTCGGAGAACGTCTGACGACTGCCTGGAAGCTGGTATCAGGAGGAAACCGAAACCAGGAATCCGCAGCGACCGGAAGAATTGTGGCCAGCATTTTCAAACGCAATCCCAACCTTTCCATCAAAGATATCGGAAACATATGGGGAAAGTCCTAAGGTTACAGTGAACACCAAATCGAAATGATGGGCAAAACACAACAGTCAAAGGAAGAGCGCGTGTTTTCGCCAGACCTAGCTTCTTGCCACTACGGAAAAACAGTCAGGGAATGGTATACCGCCAATAGTGTGCAAATGTTCCCCCGAGGATAAAAACCCTCCAAACTCGCCGGAACTGCGCCCAATTGAATAATATTGGGCAATCGTAAAGAGAAACCTCAAGAGAATGAAAAACACAGTCGGAAGTGAAAAACAGTTTAAGACAAATTGGCGTTCAGCATAAAATACGCATAAAATGATGACGTGAAAAATAGAATATTAAATCGAGAATGAAAACGAAACGCATACGAAAAAAAAACGTGAAATGTACGAGGGTAGGAACAAATTAAAAACGCGTCCAACCTGATCGACGATCAAAAACTCAGTTGAGCCCGTGTTCCCAGTGTTCATGGATTGATTTTCTTTCAGCAATCTTACAACTGCTATATTTTTGTCGTACATAGAGTAATTTTAGCTGTAATTTTTATTCAGTAATTAGATTTACAGATATAGTTTATTGGTTTTAGTTTACTTACCTGAAATTGGTTTGCGGCTTTAACTTAAGGAGAATTTTTTTTCAGACAATAGGCTTTGTTCTTTCCTGTAGTATGGATGTTATTTAGGTTAAGGTTTCACAATGAATATTTAGGAACTTACAATTTCTTGAAGAGGCATAACATTTATACGAAAGAAAAACTCACTTTAATTAAACGTTTAGATCTATAATTTAAGCTGTAGAATATAATTTTTAAGTTATTTAAAGCAAATCAGATTATTCGAATTTTCAATTCTATCTTTTTCAATCGCAATTCACTCATATAACACAATATAATGATATTTTTTTCTTTATTCCTCTTTTTCCCTTCTGCTTCTTCGTGTCTGTCGCCTTGACATTTTTGTTGACAGCTTTGTTGACAACTAGCGTCCGGCCCTACTGGACCACATACAGTATTCCCAGTTTCAACAGCCCGTGACATGTCGTTAGTTAGTTCCATACAGAGGCTAGATATCTTGACAGATAAGCCGAGTTTCACGTACCCTCTCCAAAATTGTAGATGTCGCACCAGTAGCGTTTGTTTACACATCCTCAGGGTCATCCTTTACAAACGGAACTTTTTTTTACCATTGAAAACCATGCTTTTGTTTCTTCATTCATGGATGCTAATTTCCAACGCAACATTTGAATAAGGCGTATGTGTAAAAGGGTTTCAATTCAAAACTAAAATGGAACAATTACGAACTGGAAACAATTATGTTTATTAATTGATTGTGAATGTAATGGACCGTATACACAAATGACCCTCCAATCGTGTGCAGTTTGTAGCTAGGACAACTGGTGATTAATGGTTAAGGTGTCAGCGTCATCTTTGATATTTATGCGAATTGGATGAGGCGTTTAAATTGGTAGAGGCAGGAAAAATGGGTAAACAACACCAATAAATCGAATGGGTGTGAACGCAGCTAACCGTGGGTCATTTGTTTTCAAATTTGCCGGAAAATTGAGGATTTGCAGTGCTCACTTTTCGGAAGCTGATACCAAGTCAGAAGCAAACAAACGTGTATATATTACTTCAAGAAAAACTAGTTTTGATAGAACCAAAAATTTTTGGGTGCACCCGAAATAAAACTAAAATAAAATGTTTGAATTCATTTTTGAGATACGATCTTTTCATATGTTACTTCCAGATAAACTAGTTTTGACAGAACCAGAGCACCACACATTTTCGAGTACACATATTTAGTACTGAAGCCGTCATTTTGTCAAGCCTGTGGTTCCATACCGATATTAAATTGAACATTTATTCAAAAATCACGTTTGCTTGTCCGTAATTTTGGAAGTGATTGGTTGCTCACGAATCATACCTGACTTATTGGATGGTTGCCATAAAAACACACAGATCACAATAGGTGCGATATTCTAGAAGACTGGACAAGTCAGACATGTTGAAACCACATATAAACAAACGTTACTTCACTGGCGATTAATAAACCATCCTATGACTCATGATAAACAATGTTAGTTCGTCTCAAGGATAATACCCAGATAATTGATGTACAACCAAAATGTAAATTCTTAGATGAGACGGAAGCGTTTAAAAAATGGAAAAAAAAAAACCTGCGGATTCATATTCCAAGACACATGCCTTCTTTGGCGAGTGAATGAAATAATGAATACAAAAAACAGAAACAAAGCAATTAAAACAACCAATTCCATCGATCATTATTATTTGCACAGTTGGGATGCTACATGGCAGATGGTGGATTTAATTGGACGAATTCATTCGAAGCCAAAACTATTGCGCTTGATTTAACAAATGCATTTTACTTACCGAAGAGCTTAGCCGATTGGAGACACTGAACTACCCTGCAGCTTATCAATATTTAAACAATCGGTTAATATTGATCATTCCCTAAGCAATTGAAGGCAGTGCTGATTGGAAGTAATTGCTCACTGGTTTTCTTTCCCCTCCTAGCATACAATTTTCGAATCAATGCAAGCCAGCTAAGATGCTTGCTATTCTATCCCATCCAGAGGAATTCCAATTTGTTCTTCATTTTCACCCCATTTTCCACAGTTGAAAGATGGAACGGATAGAGCATGGCGAATAAATTGCTGCGCTACGATGCAGTAAATTCGCCTCTCGCCGTTCGGCTCCCCAACGAGTACAAATAGAAAAGGATGTGAGCAGTGGCTGTGGGAGGGGGAGGGGTTCTGATGATCGAGCTGTGATTGAATATAATAAAAAATAAGTACATTCGGATTTTTTTAGCTCTTTGAGGTGCCTCTTTGTCATCTTCTGCTCAAATGGATTTTAATCACTATTCTGAAACATTTATCCATTGTGATGGCATGACATTTCTAAGATCATTGCATATTTTTTCGAATCATTCCATTACGCTTTAATTCTGTTAATGGAGGTCGTTGCATCGTCAGCATTGGCCAGTGTCTGTTTTTATCACTTACAAGCTGAACCCGGTGCGTGCGCTGCTACGCTTGCAACTAAATGAAGGAAAATTTAATATAACTGTCACGTTAATGTTTTTTTTTTTCGAAATGAGTTTTTTTCTTCTTGAATAAGCAGGGGTTCAAACTTCTATCAAAACATGCTTCTTAGCCGAGAAATACACGGTTTGTGTTTAAGTAACCTGGATAATTCTCATTTTTGGTTGAAATTTGTGTTTCATTTGTATGGGAGCCCTCCCTTCCAGAGGGGGTGGTTTCTCAAACCACCATACAATCATTGACTTCAAAACCCTCCACATGCCAAATTTGGTTCCATTTGCTTAATTAGTTCTCGAACCATCACACTGGGCTCATCGATTATAATAAAAATGTGAGTTTCATTTGTTTGAAGCCCCCCCCCCCCCCCCTCAGAAAGGGAGGGGTCTTGAACTACCATAGAAACATTCTTGCCTTCAAAACCCCCCACATGCTAAATTTGATTCGATTTGCTTGATTAGGTCTCGGGTTAGGATGAAATTTGTGTCTCATTTGTATGAGAGCGCCCCTTCCTGAGAGAGAAGGGATCTCAAACAATCATAAGACAATCATTCCCAGCCCCTTAAACCCCTTCATATAAATTTTCACGTTGGTCGGTTCAGAACTTTCCGTGTCTATAAGGGTCTGACAGACAGAAATTCATTTTTATGTATATAGAAATCTAGCCTCCAAAAACCTCCTATATGCTAAAAGTGGTTTCATTTACTTGATTAGTTCTCGAGTCATGCAGAAATTTGCTTTTTATTTGTAGGGGGAGCCCCCCTCCCCTTCAAAATGGGGAGGGGTATTGAACTGCTATAGAAACATTTCTTGCCTCCAAATACCTCCACCTGCCAAATGTGGTTCCATTTGTTTGATTAGTTCTCGAGTTATGCAGAAATTTGTGTTGCATTTGTATGTAAACCCCCCCTCCCTCCCCCTTCCAGATGGCGTAGGAGTCTCAAACTTCCATGGAAACATTTCTTTCCTCCAAAAACCTCCACATGCCAAATTTGGTTCCATATGCTTGATGGGTTCTTGAGTTATGCACAAATTTGTGTTTCATTAGCATGAGAGCCCCCCTCTTACAGAGGGCGGAGGGGTCTTGAGTTACTTTAGAAACATTTCTTGCCTTCAAAAACCTCTACCTGCCAAATTTGGTTCCATTAACTTGATTAGTTCTAGAGTTATGCAGAAACTTGTGTTTCATTTGTATGAGAGCCTCCCTTTATAGAGAGGGGAGGGGTCTCAAACTACCATAAAAACATTTCTTGCCTCCAAAAACTTCCGCATGCTAAATTTGGGTTTCTTTACTTGATCAGTTCTCGAGTTATACAGAAATATGTATTTCATTTGTATGGGAGCCTCCATTTATAGAGAGGGGAGGGGTCTCAAACTACCATAAAAACATTTTTTGCCTCCAAAAACTTCCGCATGCTAAATTTGGGTTTCTTTGCTTGATCAGTTCTCGAGTTATACAGAAATATGTGTTTCATTTGTATGGTAGCCTCCCTTTCTAGAGAGGGGAGGGGTCTCAAGCTACCATAAAAACCTTTTTTGCTTTCAACAACTCACACATGCTAAATTTGGTTTCTTTTGCTTGATTAGTTCTCGAGTTGTGTAGAAATTTGTAATTCATTTGTATGGGAGCCCCCCTTTCCAGTAAAGGGAGGGATCTCAAACCATCATAAGATTTTTTTCTGGCCCTAAAAATCTCTGCATACAAAATTTCACGCCGATCGGTCCTTCCGCTCGCGAGTTAAATCGTGACAAAGGAAACCCCAACTCATTTTTATTATGTAGACTATCATACGCAATGAAAAGCATTTGAGTAGGTAGATGAATTTTATTTTTTTGAATCTAGATGGAAAAAGGGGAGGAGACAAATCATGGCTTATGGGGGGTTTTTTTTTTTTTTATTTGGTTGGGGGTTTTTAAGGGAAAAAAAGTTTAAAAATTTTGGGGGGGGGGGTGTGTATGGAATGGGGTTAGAGTAAAAAAGGTGGGTTTGGGTTTTTTGGGGGGTTAATTTGAAAAGAGAGCGTTACGCAAAAGTGAAAGGTTTTTGAACGCTAATTACTCTCATTCAACTGAACAGAATTACTTTATTTGTACACCATTTGATCAGAAAAATTTACAAATATTTTGGATCAAAATTTCAATTAAGTGCTGTTTGTATAAGTAGTTCAATTTTTTACTTAAAATTGACCTTCTTTTGCTCCCATACAAATCTGCATACGATCAGGTTGAAAATATGTTTTACGCTTTCCGGGTCCTTAAAAACGGGTAACAAATGGTTAAAATTGTCTTCTTCTTTTTATTTCACTAGGTTTCGTTCCATGCTATTAACGCCAGTATAAAGCACACGATTCGAACCAAAATGTTTTCATAGGGACATTCAAGCTCGATTGAGTACGGTTTTGTTTTTTCGCTCTCTCGTTACGGAGATTTTTTTCCGTTTTCTCGCTATTGCGCGTCTAGCTCGGAAATTATCGCCTGCGCTTGCTCATCTACAAACCCGACGGAAGCGCTGCAGGTTTCCTCGATTGACCTATTGCCGTGGCAATGGGTCGTAAAAATCGATAATCCGCGTGGGCGGCATCCGCTGCCGAAGCCATACTGGAGCCGGGCACTTCCCAGCGGAAAACAATTGTTGTGCCAAGTAGATTTCTAGAATCATCCCAAGTATCTTGCCGTCGGCTAGTCACAGCGACGAGAAATTTAAAAAATTACTATGCTGTATTGAATACAGCACATGATGGTGTCCTGCTGGCCAAATAAACCGAATATATAAATAAATTTCTAGAGCGTGTCATATCTACTGTCTTTTTCAGGACGACCAATTAAATTTTACAATAAAAGAGTTTGTGTTTAACATTATCAAAAATAGAACATTTTGGATTGTTTGAGGAATTCAGTCGAGAGTGCTAAAATAGGCAGAGATTTTTCATTAAACCCGAACTGAAAAGCATAAGCAATGGCTCAGTATGTAGAAAACTGCATATGAAGGGACGGGTCAAACCAAAATAATAAAAACATTTTAATAATTAACCAACCATATGTGTTATGATATGCATAAATTAGATGATTCCATTATTACTATACACCAACGCGGTCATACGTTAACCCCGCGGTTATATTCCCGATATAACCAACCTCTAATTTTTTTTTTTTCATTAGGGCCTGTTCAAAATCCTCGTAGACTCATTTTTGAAAATCTCAGAGCCCCTCCCCCTCGTAGACTTTTATTCATACATTTTTTTGAAATTTTGTATGGAGCGCTGACTTTGGTCTGAACCCCCCTCCCCCCAGAAAAGTCTACGTGGTTTATGAATAGCCCCTTAGGGCGAATCTAAAATTGAGAGATTCTCTCCAGTCTCGCTCTCTTTCATTTGTTACAGCGCCATTATAAAACTTTCGAGGGATTCCTTAGAACAGATCGAAACACAACAGTGCTGGCTAGCATACTCAAATAGTAGAATGAAAAACGTAAAGGTGATTGGAATATGAATGAAAGAGATAGTAATCACAGAGAGTCTCTCAATGTTAGATTCTCCCTAATGAAAAATAAACCCTAGAACTATTGTTTCTTTATTCGATACTCAAAATCGACTCCCCTTAGATCAATGACGTTTATACAAGGTCCGGGTCACCAGGCTTAACGGTATTCGTGAGATGTGGAAATGTATAGTGGTATTTGTGTTTCCTCACAAAGTTTATCTTTTTACACGGTACAGCTGTTTATGGTGATGTCAAACTATCAGTTCACAGTATGGAATGTTATGGTAGTTTAACGTCGGCGTTAGTTTATTTTTGCTTCCAACACAAGTAAACTGCCTGATGAGCCAGACCTTACATGAACGTCATTGCACCTATATGATATTGAATATTGTCATTGACAACAGCACAGGCGATAATGAACATCCATCTACGAAAGAACAAAACCAAATAATGACTTCAAAACTCAGCGGTTGCTTTGGTCAAGAGAATCCCGTCATTTCATTTCGGCTCATTTGAGAGCAGTCTTCATTTTCAGCTAATTTCAGCCTTTGAGCAGATGAATTGATTTTTACCGACACTGGCATTGGCGATCGAAATATGAAGAGAATCAGAATCACAAAAGACAGTACCATTCCTTTATTTCTCAGGCAGATGAAATGGTCCATTCAGAATAATTATGCCAGCTATCACAAGAACGTTATATATTTTGCTTTTCCAAATTGAAAGCAGTCCATTCTTATGCATTGATGAAAGGTTATTGTTTAAAGTTGCCAAAACGATGTAATAAAGAATGTAATGTAATAAAAGAAAAAGACTCCAAATGAAATTCAATACACTTTCACACAATTTCCCATACAAACACCTCTGAATACTCCAAAAACATTTCTTTACTGATTATGACTGTATTTGATCATATCTGGTTTGCAAATGTTCATGCTGCCTTGCAAAATTTAGGTCACATGCTCGTTTCTGTATAGAAAAAGTCAAAAACATGCGATCATTCAACGTGATCGTACTCAGTCATTTATGAATTGGCGCTAACCAAATCTTCACTTTATTAAAGTACTAAGTCTAAGCGTTAATATGAGTAGCAGTTCTTGGTTCCCAGTTTGCCACCATACCCTAAAAAATTTTTAAGTTACGGTAAAATGAAGTTAGAAAGTGCTCTAACTTTGCAAGGGATGCATAAATCTACATGATGTCTTTACCAAAACATGTGATTTTATGTTGTTTACATTTGCTCAACTCATAGTTTGCATAAAAAAATGAATATATGAAAAGTTAAGTAATAAAAATAATTTTGAAGGGGTTGTCATCAAAAACGACTTATATCTCCAAAACTACTTGACATAGAAATTTTTTATTTTCAACAAAGTTTCATATTTTGAGTAGATCTACAATTTTGACGAAGAAAACATCTTTCTTAATAGACAAAATAGGGTAGGGAACGGCTTCAGCTCCCCGGGACCCTATTCCAAGCACGGGGTAAACGATAACTCACAACGTTCATTTTTTGCACCATGGTGCATCATCATGTGAAGCATCATACTGCAAAAAATGAGCGTTGTAGGTTAACGTTTAGCCCTTGCTTGGAATAGGGTCCCGGGGGGTCTTAAGCCGTTCCCTACCCTAAGTAAGTTTTTTTTTATTTTTTTCATAGAAGGCGATGAAATTTTTGTGACGTTACCAAACTATGCGCAACAACTATGTGCACAATTCGTCTGCAGACACTTTTTGGATAAAGTTAATATTTAAGGCGCTATACAATTAAGTTCGTGATTTGAATATGTCCGAGCACTGTGCTCTGTTGTCCAGGGGCCATGGCCAATTATGCTACCTTGATATAAAATTACATAAATTTTCCAGTCGAATGATTTATGGCGAAATCAAATCGGATAATATTTCATGAAGTTAGAGCACCACAAATTTAACCATAATTTGCCTGTCCCGATCATTTTGTCTATCCCCTGTATGTCGTTATGCTCATGGTAGGCGGCGCTTCAGCTGTGCGATAACTGTCATGTAAATGTTTATCAATAAAAAGCCTAGCACATTACCTGAAAAGTTTTGTTTGTTTTGCGTCTATAGTTTTGGCTGGTCTTCCACTACATTACTGGCGAGTAGTTGTTGGGGATCTCAGTATATGGTAAACAGTCGATGCCACAAACATTTTTGCTTTCAAAATGTTGTACCTTATACTTTTTGCCGAGATTTCTGTGCAGTCCGTAGAGCTGTACAAAGCGTTCGTGAAATGCTTCTTGTTCTGATGGCATTTTGAGCAAAAATTGAGCAAGCATAAACAAAACAAAAAACGCTTCCAGAAAGAGGAGAGAGAGATAGAGAGATAGAGAGATAGAGAGAGAGAGAGAGAAAGAGAGAGAGAGAGCTTACACAAACACACTCTCATTTTTCTCTGAGCTCTTTTGTTGTTGGGCAAAGGGGCCTCGAAAAAAATCCAAAATTTGAGTTGCCTCCCGTTAAACAACGAAATTGTTCGCAATCTTTCATACAACTGACCCGATTTGATTAAATATCTGATGAATGAATACAAAATCCACCATTCTTTATTGGTGCATTAAAAACATGATATTTTTAAACTGTGCAAATTTTGATGAACAGTTTGGTAAGGTTGAGGACGGAAGAGGATTTAAATTTCCAAACCTGCAGACAGAGCATTTTTTTTTCTTGTCAAGCAATCTGTGAAAACATGAAATCAATCTCATTAATCAAATAATTTAGTTCCTACATTACCACAAATTAAACTCAATGTGAGAGTCTACTTTACTCAGCCACATGGGAACTACGACTCTGCTTCCTAAAAACTGGACTCACTCATGGTCTGAGAAACTTTTTAGGGACACCCTGGTGTAAAGCAAGAAAATAGCTCGATGTTGGTCAAATAAAGAACATTTTATTTTTTTTTTATTTTTATTTATTTATATCAAAATATACTTGTAGAAAAAGGACTTCTCCTTCTAAAATTCTACAATCGGATTTTATGCGAACACATCTTAAATTCTAGAACTAAATCAATTGAGGAACTTCTTTCCTTATAACTTATCTAATTCCTTCCGTCTAGCCAATCTATACATTCGCGATTGAACCGTTTGCGTGAATGAATAGTTTTAAATTCAGCTGGAAGCTGATTCCACAGAATAATTGCTCGCACAAAAAATGAGTTTCTATAACGAGAAGTAT
The DNA here is from genome assembly GCA_024533555.2 of Aedes koreicus. Taxonomy (NCBI): domain Eukaryota; kingdom Metazoa; phylum Arthropoda; class Insecta; order Diptera; family Culicidae; genus Aedes; species Aedes koreicus. Next base: position 117,917 of record JAHHFK020001573.1, read on the forward strand.
TAAATTGTGGCAAAACAAAGCTTCTGGTTCGCGTGCCTCTAAAATTTCTGAGTTTTTCAAACAAATAACTGGGTCCATAGTGGATTATTTTAAACAGAGTAGAAATGTATCGCATTTTAAGAAAAACATGAAACTGACGATGAAGATGAAAAACTCGTGAATATCGACTAATATTGAATATCCAACGGACACATCCATTTAGCGCAGTCCTCAATCTATCAAAAGCAGCTACAGAGGCATTTGATGTTAATTCCAAGCCGTAAGTGAAATGGGGAAGTAAAACAGATTTAAATAATCTTATCTTGACTGGAACAGACAGCATGCTTTCAGTAAGTCTCAAGTGGCGTAGACCAGCATAGATTTTTGAGCACTGCGAATTAATGTGTTCATCCCATTCTAGATTATCCTGAAAAATTACTCCCAAATTGGCTACCTTCTCGACATAATCTAAAACTTCTTGGTTGAAGAGTATATTTGGCAATGAAGAGGGTCTCGGACGTCTACTAATAAACATAACTTTTGTTTTGGAAGCATTTATAGGGAGTAGGTTTCGTTCTGACCACCGTCCAATATTTTCAAGATCAGAGTTTATTAGCCGAGTCATCTCATCACCTGCAGAATCGAGAGAGCAAAAGTATTGCTGAACGTCATCTGCAAATATGTGTATCATACAATATTTGAGAACAGTTGGCAAATAATTTATAAATAATGAAAAAGCAATGGCCCAAGTACTGACCCTTGTGGTACACCTGATAGAATGTTTAAACTATTAAATGAAAAAAAAAAGGTAATCAATATAAGTCTATAAAGACTGTATTCGATGAAATTTGGACACACAAAATAGGTCACCAAAAATTTTCCTTGTGCCCGATTCTTTTCAAACTTTCTGGAAATAAAGTACTACTAAATCGTTAAGTTTTGACATCATTGGTTTATTGAACCTCTTCTCCCAACCCAAATGCCTGCACCTTTGCCTTGACCCCTTCCAAATTTTGGGCAATGATAGAACCGACTTGCTTACTTACTTTTAACCACACTTTCTTTAGTTCAAGTTCATTTTCTATCAGTTTTGGAGTTTTAATGAGGTTTGCCTTCATGATTGCCCAAAATTTTTCAATTGGGCGAAGTTCCGGAGTGTTTGGAGGGTTGACGTCTTTTGGTACAAAAACTACATTCTTATCTTTGTACCAGTCTAAGACGGGCCGGGCATAGTGGCAAGATGCCAAATCCGGCCAAAACAGTGTCGGGCCATCGTGAGATCTCAAGAAGGGCAGGCATCGTTTTTGGAGGCATTCGTCCTTGTAGATTTGTCCGTTGACGGTCCCAGAGGTGATGAAGGGCTGACTCATTTTGCCACATCCGCAGATCGCTTGCCAGACAAGGAATTTTTTGGCGAATTTCGACAGTTTCTTCTTCCGTACACTCTCCGGAACGGCATTTGTTTGGTGTCGGCTTTAATGTAGGTCTCATCGTCCATCACAATGCAGAACGGTTTTGTGAGCCACTCCCTGTACAGTTTTCATGCGCGAGTTTTGGCGACCGAGTTCTGTTTATAGCTCCGGTTCGGTGCCTTCTGGACCTTGTACACATGTAATCCAGAATGTTTCATTGTTTTCTGCACAAAACAAACTGAAACTTTCGCCTTTTTCGCAACATCCCTGATCGAAATGTTGGGATAACGCTTAAATTGGTTCAATACCATCCTGGCCTTCTCCGGATTTGATGTGCCACGTTTTTTGCCACTACCATTTTTCCGCTTGGTTGTCTTACGGTCCTTGGACGTTTTGATCACATGAGATACGGTTGAATGTGCGATTCCGAGCTGTTTTCCGAAGCGTTTGGGTTTTCGAAGTGAGTGCCCAAAATTCGTTGGCGCACTATTTCTTCATTCGAAGCCATCACTGAAATCACTTGACCGATTTTCACGAAACTCATTACACAATTGACACAACACAATGAAATACATTCAGTTAAAATTTCAATAATTATTACCCACACGCTAAAAAGTTACGAACAATTGCGTGTGTCCAAATTTCATCGAATACAGTCTTTAATACTTTATTTCATACTTTAATATGACGTTGAAAGCGCAAACAATTGAAGCCTTAAAAAGCATAAAATGGAAAAAAAATTATCCTCATGCAAAAAAATATAACATCGCCAAGCGTGGGATCTGAACACTAGTCCTTGGCGTGATAGATTTGTAGCTTCTTTTTTAAGCCAACTCCGATTGTTGAAGAGTTGCTTCCCGTTTGCAGGAAGTACTAACTTTCAACTTGTTAAATACAAGCTGTGCTTCTTGGGGTGTTGGTATTGTGTGTCTGTTGTGGTGGCCGAACTGAACTGGAGTGTGACTGTTGCTATCGATGAGGTTGCATCGGTGATCGTAGTTGGGAGTTTGGAACAGGAATGGAGAAGGCCACGTTTCGTTGCTGAACATGCATTTACTCCTTGCTTGAACGTTCGTTGATCTGAGTGGCTAGACATAAATGGTGCCACCGATTGGAGAACTGCACAGTGATTGCGAAGGAAACTGATGAGGTTCTGGTAGGTAGGAACGTTTTTAGAATTGTGGTGCGATTCCAAGTTTCTCAAAGTGACAGGATACAGTCGACTGCACACCATATACACCAGCAAGGTACTCCATTCAGCTGTCTTATCACCTATTTTTTGAGCATTTGCAGATTTTTCTCGAATTCGCTGATGAGATTGTTCAGGCCGCCATAACTTTCCTTCTTCAGACCATCGACTGCAAATAAAGCATCAATGTGAGCTTTCACAATATGCTTTTTGTTTCCGTAGCATAGTTGAAGTGCTTGCCACGCTACACTGTAGTTTGCTGCAGAGAGTTTCACAGAATTTATTTCCTGTAGAGCTTCGCCAGATAACGGGTGATCAATAAAAAATGAGAATTTTTTCAGTCATATAGTAAAAAATATATTTTTTTTTTCAACGAATTCAGTATTTTTTTTATTAAAAACATAATGTTTATTCTTCAAAAAAAAAAACGTCAATGAATATTGGAGAAGGGACCCTGGTCAGCCGTACGACGCAGCTTAGTCGCGATGCTCTCACAAGAGCGCTGAACAGCACTGACGTCCATCTTCCGGATTCAATTGCGGATCCTCGTGGCCAACTGCTTCGTATCCTTGGCCCACCAATTATTTTTGTACACTAGGGTTTTGAGGGAGCCGAAAAAATCCTCAATGGGACGGCACTGGGGCAATTTGGTAGGGTTCCTTTCTTTCGGCACGTACGGTATCTTTTTCTGCTCAAGATACTCCAGTGTCTGCTTGGCGTAATGGGAAGAACACACACTACCTAAATGTAAGATTGTGATGCCACTCACTGATTCAAATAGAAGCCAAATTGGGCATAGGGGTTTATTCAAATGTAGCATAAAGCAACAGTTTGGGAGATTGTTTAGTATTTTTATAAATTGTTACGCTTAATTTGTGTGGGAGTCTTTTGAGATTCAGCTACGCACAACATAATAGAAAAATTGTATTTGTATTTTCATTCATACTGGCATTACTCGGTTCAATTTCACAAAAAAAACGCAGAAAAGAAAAAAACGAGAATTTGAAAATCAAATGTGTTATTAATGTTCTTACCCGTACTGTAGACTTGTACTATAGGACTGTAGACTTGGAAAATCGCCATCTTGGTTTTTGTAAATTCCATAAAGAATTCTCACTAAAATTCAATAATTTATTCGGCGGAACTTTCTACGTTTTTTAATCCAATCGATGGCGCATGAAATTAGGGAAGGTAAAACGGAAAGTTGCACTGCTAACCTTGAGCCGCATATACAATTTTGATACAACTTCCAGGCGTAAAGCACTTTTAATTTCCTATTTGGAAAAGTTTTAAACAATCATCTTTAACGCGTAAAATACCGTTAGCTACGATATCGTTTCGCCATTAAAAAATCTTGTTTATATTTTGTTTGACTTTGTTCATACCGTGATTGCTTTGACAAAACATTTTATTACGTTAAAAGCATGCTGTTGAAAGCATCCATAGAACATAATATTTGTCTTATGGATGTTCTACAAAACATCTGGTATGACCTGAAAGATGTTCAAAAATGCCACATTTATTGCGCTTTTTCGGTAATATGTGTGTATGAAATTAAGTTATTGACGTTAGAAAAAAAAACATGTTGATTGATGGCCAGGCCGCTCGGCTCGAATCACGGTTTTGGAGTCCCTCTGTCGGATATGGCGATGTACAGCATAACTTTTTTTTGTTTTCAAATTTATGCTTAAACTTATATTTTACTTCGAGGGGTGTGGCCGACTTGTCGCTGAAATAGTAGTTGTCATTTCCTGGAATGTGGGTCTTCGAGAGCGGAAAGTAACTTTCGTCGTCCAGCACGAACGACGTCCCGCGGGAGTTCTTCGCCATCCACCGACACTGCGATTTCACGGTCGCTATCTGCTCGCCCTTGTACTCGGGTGACCGAGTCTTCTTCCGAAAGACGATGTCCTCCATCTTGATGGTTCGGTGAATCAAGGTATGGGAGCAGTGATATTTTCGGCCAGCGTCACGCAAACTCGTTCCGTCCTTGTTGTCGTACAGCTTTTCAACGCTTCCTTCTTCTTCTTCTTCGTCATTGTCTTCGCCGGACGGCCGCTGCCGGAATTCCGCTCCACGCCCAGGGATGCCAAAATCCGGTAAACTGTACTCACGGGCACGTTTTCGTCTCGAAAGTGGTCTACCGTAAACTTTTTTCCACGATGACCATGCGTTTCGTAAAACCGTACAACACGCTCGCGGAGTGCTAGGAGAGAAAAAAAAATTTAAGCTCTTTACTTTAATTACAGAAAGTATTGAAATCATTCTCATTTTTATTGAACACCCGTTAGAGATGAACGCAGATAGGTAAACTTGTCCATTTCCATCAGCTGAGAGTTACTGTCGATCAGGCTGCAACAGCTATCGTGGAAGATGATCCAGTCAAGACTTTCCCACTGAATGTCGGAAGTTTGATTTCTGGCAGCTTGACTTTTGGGTATGCTCCACCCTGGCTTGAATGACCACCCTCTGTTGACGTTTGAGCCGCACTTTTCTCCAACTTCGTTAATAGATCTACCTTTATTTGAAAGAAACGATCCTCGAAATCGTTGAGAACTTGTAGATTCTTATTCTGATGCTCCTTTTATGCTCCGTAGTAGACACCATCGGCTTTCGCACGAGGTGTGGTTTGCAATTCAAGTGAAGGTCTACGTATACTCAAAAAAAAAAAGAAAGAATAAAAGCGAAAAAACTATTCCGATTTAGTTTTGATGAAATCTCGAACTTTTCTTACCACTCATCATATTTTGGACGCTCTCTTGGTTTACCTGAGCGACCATTTTTCTCCACCATCTTTTCATCTCTGTTGCATCCCTAGTTACCTGTCCACTCTTTTTTATTTTGTGTGTGAAAACTCCCAAATTTTTTTCTGTCGTCGTGGTGACGATATGTCTCTCTCGGGGGGGGGGGGTCAAAAAAAAAAAAAAACATGTATTTTTTTTTGGGTGGAGAATAAGGAGTGTATCGAATATAAGCTATTCACATACATTTGCGTTGTACGCATGTATTTGTGATGGTTTTTTATGCCCTGAACGCTGCATGCTGTGCATTTGACTGTCAGCTTTCTTTTGTTTACTTGTTTGTGCGGTTCAAATTCTGCGTTTTCAAAATGTCGCGTATTGAAAAGGAAGTGAAAATTAAGGTTCTGGACACATGACTAAGTGAGAAGGGTATTACTATGCGAAAATTGGCGAAGTGGTTTGGAATTCATCATGCGAGTGTTAAAACCATCATTAATAAGTTTGGGGAACACTATTCTTTGGATGAGCTACCAGGAAGAGGCAGAAAACCCGGTTCTTCCAACCCGAAACTGGAGCAGAAAGTGGTATCTCTAATCATGAAGAACAAATCAATGTCAATACGTGATTTGGCCAAAAAATCAGGAACGAGTGTCGGAATGATCCAGCGCATCAAGAGGCGAAACCACCTGAAGACCTACAAGAAGCAGAAAATCTCGAAACAAAGTGCAGAACAGAAGAAGCGAGCAGCAACAAGGGCCCGGAAATTGTATTCGCGTCTTTTGCAGCGTCCGGATGCATGCGTTTTGATGGACGATGAGACCTATGTAAAGGAGGACTCAAAAACCCTTCCAGGTCCACAATACTTTACTGCCGTCGTTGGGGAGGATGTGAGCGATGCGGACAGGTCGATTCAAGTGGAAAAATTCGGTCGAAAGGTACTGGTATGGCAAGCAATATGTTCCTGTGGTTTGAAGTCAACCATTTTTTACACTACCGGAACTATAAATGCGGAAATCTATCGATCTGAGTGTCTCCAGAAGAGATTGTTGCCTTTATATAAGAAGCATAGTACACCTCCACTGTTTTGGCCGGATTTAGCGTCGACTCACTATGCCAAAACCACTCTCAATTGGCTTGCGGAAGAGGGTATAGATTTCGTTGAGAAAAATATCAATCCACCAAATTGCCCTCAGCTTCGATCCATCGAACGTTACTGGGCAATCGTAAAGAGGGTCTTCAAGAAGACTAGTAAGGCAGCTGGGAACATGCAGGAGTTCAAAAAAAAATTGGGCTCAAGCGTCCAAAAAATGCGATGCAATACTTGTCCGGAACTTGATGAAGAGCATTCGATTCAAAGTTCGAAAATTCGTGAAGGAATAACTTAAATTTCATCCGGTCTTCATTATGTTCAAGTTTAACCTCGTTCAATAAAGGATCAATTTTTTGTATGAATAAAATATCGGTTTTCAACAAAATTTGAAAGAAAGTTTGTGGATAGCTTATTTTCGATACACTCCTTACGTTTCTCCAGGCACTCTTTCTTGTACATTTTGGAACCCATAATCTTCTTTGTCGCGAAAACCTGCGTTTTTTTTTTCTGCCCCTGGAAAAAACCTTGCCGGTCAAAATTTTTTTTTTTTTTTTTTTTTTGAAAAAAAAATTTGTGATGTTGGGGTGGTCATGTTTTTTCTTTTTGTCGTCGTTTCTTCTTTTTATTTTTTTTTTTTTTTTTTTTTTTTCTTTCACCGTCTTGCTTTTTTTTTTTTTTTTTTTTTTTTTTTCATTTTCTTTTCTTTTTTTTTTTCTTTTTCCTCGCTCCGCCCCGTTCTTCTTCCGTGGCGGTGGCTGTGGCGCGCGGGGGGGATTTTAGAGCGCTGCGCACGCTGTGCTTATCCCCTTTTTTTATTTTTGGGTTTTTGACTTTTGCTTTTGTTTTTGGATTTTTTTTCTTTAATTTTTTTTTGGTGCGCGTGTTTTTTATTATTTTTTTTTATTCAGCACTGAAAGAGGAATCATTTCAAAACAAATGGCTGTTAAATTCTAGATCCGACCACGAGGAGCACTGCAGTAAAATAAACAGTGCGTCCATATATGAATTGACTCAAGCCTTACAGAAGCTGATATGGCCATCGTGACTATCTAAACGACTCACGTTCAAATCGGACTAGGTGGAAACTCTAGTTTCACCGAAATAAAGTAAGTACTTTTCAGCTATTGTTCTTGAAAAACAAAACTTCGTGGAAAAAACCAAAGAGGTGCATGATATGGGACAGAACTCTAAAGTTATTGTTACTCGTTTCCAGCAAGAAACAATCAATTTGAAATTCAACGCTATAAAATCGGTCGACTATGATGGGCTGGGCATGTCGTAATAATGTCGGACGACAATCTTGGTCTGATTGGTAAGGTAAGTACGCTATAAAATCAAATCCCCATTCAATTGTATTCTTTGAATTGAATTTTCGATGAGCAATGCATAGGAGGGTTAGTTAACATGAGTTTTTTTTTTTTTAAAGACGTCCCAACCCACCGTAAGATAACGATCAAAACGAGCTTTTTTTCCTATTAAACAAATATCACCATTCTTTGGCACGAAGTCGTTTTTCATCGAACTCATAACGAACGGCAAGCACGATCAATTTCTCAAATGCAGAAGATTCATCAATTTGTTCTCCACCGTTCCATCAGACACGTGGCATCGACCCATCCTAATTAAATTTTCCCTCGGAAGAAAAACTACATTCGAGTGAGATCTTTCACGGTAAACCTCACTCGAAAAATTATGGTCGTAAAAGACAAATCGACAATTTGAACAGCTTCATTTACTTCGCCCATTGCAGAAGCTGGAAATAAAATCAGTGTCAAGGAGGGTTGAACCTGCCAACGGGATGTGTGCTTGGCTTCGGAGAGACTTGACAGAGCTTTGAGTTTCGCATTAGAAAAGGGGCCTATATAGGCATAAATCAGGGACGATATCTCAACAGGACGAATCCCGTTTCGCCAACGTTGATGTTCTAATATTTGTTTGCCAAAGCCGATTCGTCGGTTTGAAAAATCATGTTTGATTAGGAGATTGCTAGAGGGTGATTGTGTCAGAGATTTGTTTATATCAGGGGTTTTTTTTGCACAACATACGATATTTTCCGATGAGAACATTTCACGCACACGAGTACGTGCCGAAGTATCTCTTCAAGTGTATCAACTCATAATAGAATATGCGGCAAAATCTTACATGTTGGCCGGAGACAGGAATACGATACGTGCAGGTTCTGCATTTTGCAAGATAAATCGCCGAAGGGAAGCCAAATTACTAACTTCTGACGAAATTGTTTTTCTTTATTAGGCACGTCGTCACCACACCACAGAAATATGCTAGTCATCACTCGTAGGGTTAACATCTATGTTCAGACGTAATTTTACATCAGACGTCATTCAAATTGGATTTACTTCAATGAACGTAAACAAAGATTTTATTGGACATCTAGGAAAATTTAAATAAACACTCCACTTGCTCACTTTTTAAAATAATTTAAAATCTTAAACTGAAATACTTTTTCAAAGTATCACTAGTAAACGTGAGCAAATTCCGTCAAACTCCACTATGGACGAATCCAGGTTGAAAAAAGGAAGGTTATCACTCCGAGGGGTGATAATTCTGACAGCTCCCATGTTAAAGTATAGGACGAAAATTTTAAAATGCTTCTAGAAAATTCAAATGAAATTCTAATTAAATGTGATTTGTTGCATGATGGAAGAAAAATCCAAAACTACTAAATAAAGTCATTTCCAGCAAAATAAAACTTAAATTTAAATAATGCCCCTATTGTGTAGTTTTGGATTTTTCTTACATCATACATTAAACCGCTTTTAATTAAAATTTCATTTGAATTTTTTAGAAACATTTTAAAATTTTCGCCCTATAATTTAACATAGGAGCTGTCAGATTTATCACCACTCTGTGTCTTCTTCTTATTTCAAGTTGGATCCCTCTATAGAAAGCTTATCTTTTGACACATAGACCTATTTTCTCTGTGACTTACGGACTTCTCCGGCGTAGAGTGCTCGACTTGAAGAGAACATCGCAGTAGGTCTGATATTTATGGTAGATTTGTGTGTACCTAAAATGTGTGTGGTGTTTGTGCTTGTTATACCTAATAACCCGTTCACACTACAGCTTATATTACGTGATATACACTATCTTGATATCAGCATCTTTGCATCTAGTTTTCACTGGAAATAATGGGCATGGTATTTGATAACAAGATACTCTATATCACGTATTATAGGTTGTAGTGTGAACGGGGTATAAGAGATGTATCTATTATGTGAACTCGTTTGTATTATACCTTTCATATGACAGCTCGTTGTTATTTTATGTTCTAAAAGTCATCCTAACAGAGTTTTGAAATTCAAATTGAAAGGAAGTTATATTCAAATTTCAAAATTCAAATTGTAAGGAAAGTTATGCAAAACTGTTATAAAACGATACTACAGGGTGTCTTACAACAGGTGTCACTAAAACAAAATGGGATTACAGCAAAACAAATCAACCAAATCATATAATTTATTTTTCATTTGAAAGAAACATGTTAACGAAATTAACCATATTAATTCAATTCGAATCTCTCGCCCTTTTCCTTATTAACTTTGCGCAAACGCTTTGTAAACCCATCACAGCTGGCAGGCACGATTGTCTGAGGAATTTGGCCCCAAATATCAACCAGATGTTTCTTGAATCGATCTAAAGTAAGCACGTTCGTAGGGCGTAGCAAAGACGCAGGTCATTCTTCGCTTGTGATGAAATCGGGCAAATTTTCCGCGCACCACGCTTGTGTCTTCTTTACCTTGTAAGCTGGAGCTGAGTCCTTTTGGAAGCAATATTGTGTATTCCCATAAAACGTTGAAGCATGAGGAAGCAGATGGTTGTTCAAAACCTGTTCGATGTAATATTCAGTGTTGATTTTTACGTTAGGTTCTATGAAAAGAAGAGGAAGTTTTCCTTTCCGTGAAACGGCACCCCATACCATGATTTTCGATACATTCTGATAGCGTTCTACAGCTAGTTTATCTCTTTGAATATTGGCAAGACTTTTGCCTTACACATGATCATTCTATTGATTATGACTGTCCTAATGGAGGAAGGGCTTTTCATCCGAAAATAAAATCTCGCAGTCACGTGCCGAACCAAAAGATTTCTGCTTCTTTGGACCCTGGCTTGCTTTTGACGCTCCGTCAACCCATGAACCCGTTGTTTCTTGTACGGCTTGCATTCCAGATCATGCCTGAGGAGCCTGCTCATTGAAGCAGGGGACTCCCTGCTCCCGAAATGTTCAGGGTGGCAATTAAGAGATCCCTGGACAAGGGCGTCTTCTAGGGCGCCTAGAAATACCAGATTCTCGTATTGCTACCCAAGACAGAGAAGCCACCAAGTAATCAATTGGCGTATCGACCGATATGCCTGTTGGATACGGTGATCGTCAACAGACTGTCGAAGTACACGGGGGATACAGGCTGCCTGTCAAATAACCAGTTCGGCTTCCGTAAGGGCAAATAAACGGTGGATGCCAGACTGTCCGTCACCAAGACGGCAGGGGTGGCGATGCAGTGCAAGAGGCAGGTAGTCCACTACTGTGCAGTAGGACGTGAGAAACGCGTTCAAAAGCATTGGGAGGTTATCGCCAACTCTCTCCAACACCTCCGGGTTCCTGGGTATTTGTACAGGATTCTGGGAAATAATTCCAAGATTCGGGTACTGGTTAACAACACCGAAGCGGGTCAGGAACGTGTCTTAGTCACCACAGGAGTTCCACAAGGTTTGATCCTGGATTCGGTACTCTGAAACACGATGCATGAGAAAGTCTTGCGACTTACGTTCCTTACCGGGGTAAAAATTATCATTATCACGGATGACATCACCCTTGAGGTCTATGGTGAATCCATGTAAGGGGCCATCCGTATACCACGTTGATAGTTTGAGGAATGGAAGGGTGTTGGCAAGTGTGCACGCTCCATACATTCTATTGAAAAATTATATGAATAAGTGTGCACGCTGGAGGATAGTGGTGTCAGAAATCGGTCAAATTCAGTCCACGTGGTATATGGATAGTCCCTACGATGTGGAGTTAACGGCAACGCACTTCATTGGCATAGGGGAGGAATGGATGCGCTCCAGAAAACTGGACTAGACTCATCACAAAATGGAGGTTACTTTGGTTAACAACTGAAAATCGGAGCAACAGGGGTCGATTAGTGCAGGTAACTGCACCATCACCTCAAAGCGGTCCCTGCGATACTTGGGGTTCATGATCGACGACAAGCTGTCCTTTATCAGCCACGTCGATTATGCCTGCAAGAAGGCCTCTATGGCTATATCGGCATTATCCCGCATGATGTCGAATAGCACGGCAGTGCAAGGGAGCCATTGAAAGCTCCTGGCCAGTGTCAGCTTGTTCATACTCAGGTATGGCAGGCCAGCGTGGGCCACCGCTTTAAGTACTAAGAGCTACTCAGGAAAGCTTGAGAGTATGCACTGGGCTAATGGGCCTAAAACTTGTCAGCGCATACCGCACAGTATCACACGACGCGGTCTTCGTCTTAGCTGGGATGATGCCTTAGGCATCATCACAAAAGATGACGTAGAGTTTTTCGAACAACGTGGCACAAGAGGTATCCGGAAGACCATTAGAGCCGCATCTATGACCAAGCAACAGAGTGAATGCAACAGCTCCATCAAAGGTCAGTGGACCCATTGGCTCATTCCGGAGCTATCCAGATGGATCGCTCGCCGACACGGTAAAGTGAACCTCCACTTGCCGCAGATCCTGTCAGGCCATGGCTGATTTAGACAGTACCTGCAGAAGTACGGGCACGCCGAGTCTTCCACGTATGCCGGATGCGTGGATGCAGACGAAACCGCAGAACATTTTTTTTCATCTTAGAGATTGCAGTTATTAGTCAAAAATCATAAATTCAAACGAAGGAAATCAAATTTATTTATTATGGGTGGACGAATATTTGCGAAAGTTAAAACAAAATCCTGCAACTTCCTTGAAATCGTCACTCTTTGTATTGCCAAGGTAGTTGTGAACGATGTTTTCGTGAAATGATTGTCTTCAATCACTTTCCGATCATCTCGTCTGGCCAAACAGGCCTTCCTGAGATGTGCATTAGGGCATTTATTAATAAATACTAAAACAAACTGGTTTTTTTTTTTTCATTTACAATCCTCTAATCTATCTCCTTAGTGTGTAAGTGTGTGTGTCCTACGCGAGTCTTCCTGATTTCTATGGTGAGTTTTTCCTCTACTAAAACAATCCTGGTTCCCTACTAGTCAGTGGTGTATAGATGGGTGATGGTGATGGTGATTCGCGTACTTACTGTTTTGCTGCTTGGCTACCTGTTCAATTTCCGTTTCCGTGAGTAGCTGGTCGGGTAGGTTATGATCGATGACGAACGATCAGGCTCGTTTGGAACACGGGTACGATAACTCCGGCTGTCGTGGATCTAGAGATCGCGCCACCGGCGGTCGGGGTTATAGCTGGAAGGGATTTTGACGCTCCGACGCATTTCAGCGCTCGGAAGGAATTCGGCGCTCAATGGATTCCAGGGCTCGAATGGAATTCTGCGCTTGGATGGATTTCAGCGCTCGGACTAGTTCTATGCTCGGGAAGACGCTATGAAGGATGACGGTGATGACCTTTCGCCGATCCTAAATGAGCTTCACTGCTTCGAGGAGTGATGTAAACGGGGTGGTACCATACGGAGGGCCTCCGATTTGTAGCACATGAGTCGAGCGGATTACACCGGCGTTGGTAGACTTTCCCCTGTGGCCATCGCACGAAACAGGCAGTCACACAGGGCGTGTGACGCACGTGGGGCTGAGTTTCCTACCGATGACCAACACTCTCCGAATGCCCTATAGAGGTACGCATGCTCGAGGCGATAGGGACACCCAGGATAACCTGGATCGCCTTGCAACCACCAATCCACCGAATCGATTTCGGTATCTGTCTAAACACTCACTTCGTCCAAGATCCCAACCTCTAAATTCCGTAAACTGGGAAACTAAAGCCGTAAATCCCAATTTGCACTGGCCACGACCTCGTGGCTTCTGTTGAGGGAAATCTTTTTAGCATAACCCACACAATTATCTCAATTTAATTAAACCTGACTTTAATTAAACGTTGTTCACTGCACTATTCAACGAAATAGATTTCAATTTATGACTTCTTCACTCGGCGGTCTAAAAGGGAAAGACCAAATAGACCCTGGCCAACCAAGAAATGTCCAATTCCATTATTTCTTGTAATTCTTTGTTCCAAAAAGTCTTTCCGGTTCTGACTTGATCTAAATTTCCTCTAATAAAATTTTCTAAATTATCCGTCATCAATTCTGTTTCGTATCCTTTAAGTGTGGGCCTCACCCACTTCACCCATCAATCATCAATCAATAATTATCAAAACAAAATTGAAATGATTCGAGCACTACATATAATGTTGCCTACTGAGCAGGCGCATCTAACGCTACTTTTATGAAGGGGTCTTCAGGGTCTCTAAGGAGCAAAAGACAATTTAACACTTTTAAGACACATAACAAAACCATGGGAATATGATGTAGCAGAAAAAGTAGATCTTTAAAAAAAAATGGGCACCATAATTCTACTAAGGCACCTAAGACCACGAAAATGAATATACATGTCACTTCATATTACTACCTAAACCCCTTCTGGTCTAAGGGGTCATATATGACCCCAAAAGGAAAATGGCTGTATAAAATAACAGACTGAATAAAAGTGTACACTGTATTGGGCAAATTAATTCCACATCAATTCTTCTATCTGGAAATAAAACAGAACAAATGAGTTTAAGGCCTAATCGACGACCTAGAACATCCTGAATATGAAGAAGTACAGAAAAAAGGCGTTGTTTTAGAACGTGGTACATAAGCATACGTATTATAAAATTCTCGTTGATAAACGTTAAACATGTTTGTATCTTTATGGGGTGTTCTTAGTTATCCCAACTGTACTTGATTTCAGAATTCCAGATCTACAGTTGTAACAGTATCTTTTAGGGCTATATAAGGTTCCGATAAGTAATACATATTGAATGAACCTTTTGAAAGGTCAACAGTCATTATTTGGTAATGTTGTAGGTCTTTCAATCGGCCTTAAGTTGAAAACATAGGATCTACAAATGTAAATAACAGTAGTTTTTTGGGCTGTATAAGGTGTCAATATGCATTCAAACATATTTTATGAATCTTTTGGAAGGACAACAGTCATTATTTTATAACTTTGTGATCTTTTAGATAATGCAAACTGTCCGGGAGTTAAAAACTGGAAATCTATTGACAGTGTAATAAACAAATCTTTATTAAGACTGCTCGACTGTTTTATTTCAGACAAATGATTCCGAGGTAGAGCAGAGTTCTTAGTCCAGATATTGAGCGATTCAAACTTTAACTATATAAAGAGAACTATATCGAGTATTAGTACACGACACTGAAGAAGTCTGCACATTGTAGACGAAATACGCGTATCTGTCAAGATAAGCAATAAAGGTAGTTGGAATTAAATGGAAATTACTAATCATTCTTCTTATTTTCTAGTTATATAAAGTTGCGTAAATTTGTGGGACAATCTGGAATCGCATGCAGTGATAGCCGGGTTGCCAGTAGAGGTACCATATCCCGACCAATTTGCCTGTCCCGGGATACGGGATAAAATTTGTTGCTTGTACCGAGAAATCCCGGGATCCCGGGAAATTTTTCAATGTGCTTAAAAACGCAATTTTGTGGTTAGGAATATGTTTTATTCTTCAATAAAAAAATCATTGGTTCGAATCAAGTAACTGGTCTTACCAATTTGAATTCGTTCTCTGAAAATACGATTTCAAGAAGCAAATGTTATTAATTCTTTCATCGGACAGTGAGGTTCGCTTTTTAGAACAGATATTTCCGGAGATCGAAAAGATGCGCTCGCTATCGGTTGACGTCGGTTTGATTGATTTTAAGCCGCCGAAAATGATTTCAAGATTCGGGCTCAACTTACTATGTAGCTCAAAAAGTGACAGCTCTTTCGCAATTACTTTTGAAAAATCAATCATTGCCGAATCAGTCTGGGACGGATTGACATATTCCTTTATAGCCAATTCCAGTTCTTCGCACATGCTCGATGGTGTCGATCCTGAATCTTCATGCATACAGGACAATCCAGCATTCAACTCGGCAGCATCATCATTGGTCTATCTTTGGCAGTCATGCAACAATCGAACTCCCAGTTCCTTGATGAACTTAATCATTTGCGTTTTCGATGAGCTTTCCAGTTCTACTGGCACTTGCGTTGACAACGGAAGACCTTGAAGGAACTTCAGCGCTGTTATTATTTCCTTTTGGCGCCGTTCGTTGATTCTTTTCGTGATTGCATCGAAGAGGTCGTTTCCAACTTTGGAGTTACATTTCTTAAGCTTCGAATACAAGAAACTCAAGCTGCCTTCCACAGACAGCAATATAGCATCTCGTCTTTCCAATGCTTCCGAAGCGAGTCTGATTGGCTGAAGAGCTTCCTGAAGGTTTTTTGCAACCTCGAAATCACTGTTCAACATAAGACCTGAAAGGCCTATTTCGGAAAGTGTCTCTTTGATGCTATCAAAACCGCGAATGAAGTGCTCTAGCATCGTTTCAGTCGAGTTCCAACGAGTTTTGACGTCCACACACTTTTTCTTGAAGCAGTGCATTCTTAACAGGCGATTTTCGAAAAATGTTCACGACTTTTCGAATACGTTTCAGAGACTCTCCAAATCGCGTGGTGTACAAGTCTATAATTCAAATAAATTATTTGTTTTCTTTAATATGAACATGAACATTCCAATATATTTACCCCAAGAACCAATTTCATCATTGTAGTTATCACTATCCGAATCGTCGCTATCTGAATCCTCATTTTCAATTGGTACCGGTGGCTGATCCTTGTACAGGACATCGCAAACCCCCAAGTGAATCGCATGGTTGTAACACTGCAGATGAAGGTAATCCGACAATCTTCCAAACTTTATAATCACTCGAGCTCCGTCAGTCGTTGATGCTACAATGTTTCCATCCTTAATACCTAATTTCCGGACCATATCTTTGACCATTTCCAAAACCTTTCCCGCAGGTAGTGATCCACGAGTTTTGCCGAGACCCAGGTTGTAGAATGATCCGTCAGCGAAATGGGCATTCACGTTTAAGTAGCGCTTGTTGCTTAGACTTGTCCACTCGTCCAAAGTGAGACTAACCAGTTCGCCGCTATCGATACGCTTCACTATTTCATCCCGCGTTTGCTGCTAAGCGTATCCATAGTATTCGGCGACCAGCTTCATGACGGATGTATGAGACGTTAGCAGAGAATATCCACGATCTGCGATCGATTGTCTGATGAACTTGCTGTTGGTGAGTGCATTGTTCGAGAATCCGTCCTCTGCTGCCAGCCGAGCTACAATTTCCGCCCGTGACTGACGTTTAACGAACTTGAGTATCGATACTTGTTTCACTGGGACATTCGGTGTCCATGTCGTGTTTGTTCTTCATGTGCCGGAGCAAGCCACTGGTCGAAGAGCCCTTGCACGACAAAATTTGCTCGCACTTCCGACATCGTGCTTTTTCTTTGTCATCCACAATTCTATCGAAGTGTTTCCAAATTTCAGCCATGCCTTTAAAATAATTGGGGGTAAGGCTACATTAGCACAAATTTTGTATTACTACTTATTTTGATGTAACGGCAATCCGATATTCAATGAACACAGAAGCAGTAATCAGTGAATGAAAACAATGTTTTGAAACCTTACCTTACCAATCAGACTAAGGCCGGTGTGGCCTCTGCTGTACACAGAAGTTGTTTCCATTGTAATCGGTCCATGGCTGTACCTCGCCAGCCTCGCTGTCTGCGGAGGGTCCGCAGGTCGCCTTCTACTTGATCGATCCACCTTGCTCGTTGCGCGCCTCTTCTTCTTGTACCTGTCGGTTCGTTTTCGAGAACCATTTTCACAGGGCTGTCGTCCGACATTCTTACGACATGCCCAGCCCATCGTAGTCGACCGATTTTTGCGATGTGTACGATGGGAGGTTCTCCCAGCAACTGGTGCAATTCGTGGTTCATTCGCCTCCTCCACGTTCCGTCTTCCATCTGCACTCCACCGTAGATCGTACGCAGCACCTTCCGTTCAAAGACTCCAAGGGCGCGTTGGTCCTCCACTAGCAATGTCCATGTTTCGTGGCCGTAGAGAACTACCGGTCTAATTAATGTCTTGTAGATGGTCAACTTTGTGGTTCGGCGAACTTTGTTCGATCTTAGCGTCCTTCGGAGTCCAAAGTAGGCACGATTGCCAGCCATAATGCGCCTTTGTATTTCTCTGCTGGTGTCGTTATCGGCGGTCACCAATGAGCCCAGATACACGAATTCGTCTACTACCTCGATTTCATCACCGTCGATCTGAACTCGTGCTAGGAGGCTAACATTGTCTTCTCGTGAGCCTCTTCCCTTCATGTATTTTGTTTTTAACGCATTAATCACAAGCCCAATCCTACCAGCTTCAGCCTTAAGTCTGATGTACGTTTCCGCCATCGTCTCAAAGTTACGTGCTACGATATCAACGTCGTCGGCGAAGCCAAATAGTTGGACAGACTTCCTGAAGATCGTGCCACTCGTGTCTATCCCAGCTCTTCGAATCACACCCTCCAATGCAATGTTAAACAACAAACACGACAATCCATCACCTTGCCGTAACCCTCTCCGAGATTCGAAGGGACTCGAGAGCGTCCCTGATACTCGGACGACACACATCACTCGATCCATCGTTGCTTTGATCAACCGCGTCAGTTTTTCCGGAAATCCATATTCGTGCATGATTTGCCATAGCTGGTCTCGATCGATTGTATCATACGCTGATTTGAAGTCGATGAAAAGATGATGTGTGGGCACGTTGTATTCGCGACATTTCTGCAGTACTTGCCGAATCGCGAAAATCTGGTCCGTAGTAGCGCGGGCACCCATGAATCCCGCTTGGTATTGCCCCACGAACTCCTTTGCAATTGGTGACAGGCGGCGGCATAACATTTGGGAGAGCAACTTGTAGGCGGCGCTCAGTAGCGTGATCGCACGATAATTGCAGCAATCCAGCTTGTCGCCCTTTTTATAGATGGGACACACTATTCCTTCCATCCAATCCTCCGGTAAACATTCCTCCTCCCAAATCTTGGTAATTACCCAGTGCAGCGCTCTGGCCAGTGCTTCACCACCGTATTTTAATAGCTCGCTTGGGAGTTGGTCAACACCAGCGGCTTTGTTGTTTTTCAACAGACCAATTTCCTCCTCAACTTCCTGAAGGGTTGGGGTCGGGGTCCTGTCATCTTCTGTGCGTGTTCCTAGATTTATTACCGTGCCACTTTCGTTCGCTGTAACATTACCGTTCAGGTGCTCGTCGAAGTACTGCTTCCACCTTTCAATCACCTCACACTCTCCTGTGAGAAGGTTGCCATCCAGGTCTCTGCAAATATCAGCTTGTGGTACGTAGCCTTTGCGCGAGCTGTTTAACTTCTCGTAGAATTTGCGTGTGTCGTTAGCACGGTACAGTGCTTCCATTTCTTCGCGGTCTCGATCTTCCCTCTGGCGCTTTTTCCTTCGAAGAATAGAATTTTGTCTGTTCCGTGCCTGTCTATACCGATCCACATTCGCTCTCGTACGGTGTTGCAGCATTCTCGCCCGTGCTGCATTCTTCTCCTCTACTAACTGCTTGCATTCGCCATCAAACCAGTCATTTTTTCGATTCGGTGCAGAAGTACCTAGTGTCACTAATGCAGTGCTACCAATGGCGGTTCGAATATTTCTCCAGCCATCCTCAAGAGTAGCTGCGCCAAGCTGCTCTTCCGTTGGTAGGGCTGCTTCTAGCTGTTGCGCGTATTCCTGGGCAACTTCGGTTTCCCGTAGTAGCTCAATGTTAGGTCGTGGCGTCCGAAATCGACGCGTGTTGTACACCGTCGAGAGTTTTGAGCGCATACATACTGCAACTAGGTAGTGGTCCGAGTCTATATTCGCGCTGCGGTAAGTGCGAACGTTGATGATATCGGAGAAGAATTTCCCGTCGATTAGAACATGGTCGATTTGATTCTCTGTTCGTTGGTCAGGTGATCTCCAAGTGGCTTTGTGGATGTCTTTACGGGGGAAGAAGGTACTTCGGACTACTAAACCACGGGAGGCCACAAAGTTCACGATCGTGGCCATTATCGTTCGAAGGTATGTAGGCTGTTAGGCTGTGGCGGGGGGGGGGGGTGGGGGGGGGGGGCGGGGGGGGGGGGTGTGGCGGGGGGTGGGGGGGTGGGGGTGGTTTGGGGGGGGGGGGCCACAGCTCTGGTAAAAAGTAGCCGCTCGATGCCCGCTTTTCCATACCTGCTGTCCTGTGCAGCAAACCCCCTGCAGTGCTACGACTTTGAAGTTCCGTGGTTGAAGATCGTCGTAGATTATCCTATCGCAGCCAGGGAAGCAGAGCGATTTGCAGTTCCATGTTCCGAGTTTCCAATCGTAGTCCTTAATTCGTCGCCTAGGTCTTTGCCGATTGTTCCGGTCCGTATTAACTTCTGTATTATTTGTAACATTGATTTTTTTTAAGGGTGGCTTGTTGGGCCTTCTCCAACCCCCTGTCTCACCGGAGGACCATCGTGCACAGTACTGTTTAGAGTCCCACGCTGGCACGAGGACGATGATCAGCCGCTCCTAACATGGAGAACAGACGCTGCTTTGAGCCGCCCTTAACATGGAGAACAGACGCTCAGATAGACTGCGCCCTTTGAAGGGGGAAGCCCCCCTTCCCTGTCAGCATATGACCAAGGTCCCACCGGGGTTGGTTACTCGATCTTTCCTGGTTACTCCGGCGGGGGGGGGGGGGGGGGGTTTTTTTTTTTTTTTTTTTTTTTTTGAGAAAAGGATAGTAATATGGTACAAGGGGGGGGGGGGGTTTTTTTTTTTTTTTAAAAGTGTGAAAAAATTACATACAATAACTAACACATACATCTTCGGAAACAACGCTTATTAACATCACGGGATACATTAAAATTAAACACGTTATAGCAGCTGTTGAAAACGCGACACATGCTTAGCACAGGTTCGTGTTTGCCGTAGTTGGTCCTTGAGTGCCGGTTTATAAAGAAAGATTGTAAACGTAGGTTTCGTCGTCGAGTGTTGATGTTCAAGAGACCAAGTAAAGTGGAACAGTCGATGTTTCCCTGAAGGAGGTCACCAACGAAACACGCTTTGGCCACCATACGCCTCCCTTCCAACAATTCCAGGCTGATGAGCTTACACCGACTTTCATAACTTGGCAATCTGCGAGGGTCTTGCCAACGAAGATGTCGCAAAGCAAAGCGTATAAACCTTCGCTGAACGGCTTCGATCCTCTGGACTGCATTTTGGTAGAAAGGGGACCAAACGACAGCACAGTACTCCAAAAAAGGACGAACCAAAGAGCAGTATAGTGCCTTCAGACAATAAACGTCTTTGAAGTTTTTTGCGAAGCGGAAGATGAATCCTAACTGCGATGAGGCTTTAGAAACAATATAGGCAATGTGGTTCTCGAATGACAGTTTGGAGTCGAGCATTACTCCCAGATCCTTGACTGTTGTTTCACGTTTCAAGCGTGTTCCTCGAAGGATGTAGTCGTGGAGATACATCGCACGTTTTCGGCCAAAGGAGATAGCCGAGCATTTGGATACATTTAAGGACATTCTGTTGATCCGGCACCAGTCGTCGAACACTTGTAGTTCCTGCTGAAGAAAATCGGCGTCTTCTGGACATTTTATGACGTAGTACAGCTTTAGGTCGTCCGCGTAGGATAATTTCAGGCATCTGAGGACCAAGTTCACGTCGTTCATATATAACAGGAAAAGGAATGGACCAAGGTGGCTGCCTTGCGGAACGCCGGATGTTACTGAAAAGCTGGACGAGGCATAATCTGAAATCTTCACAGACATAGTTCTACCAGTCAGGTATGAGCGGAGCCAGTTCAACAATTGATCGTGAACCCCCATTTTGTCGTATTTGGAAATTGCAATCTGATGGTTCATTTTATCGAAGGCCGCAGAGAGATCTGTGTATATGGCGTCTACTTGATGACCGCGTTCCATTTCACGGATGACGAACGATGTAAATACGGTGAGGTTGGTCGCCGTCGAGCGCTTGGGCATAAAACCGTGTTGGTCAGGAGAAATAGTCTGTGAATAGTCATGGACCAGCCTTTGGAGAACAATTAGTTCGAATAGCTTGGATACAGCACTTAGTGCAGCAATCCCACGATAGTTGGCGACGGATCGTTTGCATCCCTTTTTGTGTATTGGGAAAACAAACGACTCTTTCCAGCATTCAGGAAACACACCGGAAGCTAATGACAAATTGAAGACCGTAGCCAGGGGCGCAGCGAGTGTGTTAAGGCAACGCTTCAGGACAATTGAAGGAATACCATCAGGACCGCATCCAGTTGAGCTTTTCATCTGCTTCCCGGCTGAAATCACCATATCACTATGGATAGTGAGTGCAGAGCCAAATACAGACAAGCGGGGAACATTGCTAGTAGCAGCTTCGAGGCCCTCGGCATCCAGAATTTCGTCGCAGAAGACACTGCTGAACTGCGTACGGAACAAGTTGGCGATATCCGCGACAGAGTCAGCTTCATGAGTGCCGTCAGTCATGGTGGAGGGTAAACCGGTTTCCTTCCGTTGTTCATTCACGAACCGCCAAAAGCTCTTCGGTTTCGTTTTGAGACGACTCTGCAATTGAGACTGATGAGAGTTGTACAAGCTGTTATTGAGGTGTTTGTAATCGTCGTTGGCGCGTGCGTAGTTTGTCCTCGTAGAATCGGTGCGATATTTGCTGTGTTTCCTCAGAGCAGCCCTTTTAACTCGTTTCAAATGTTTGAGGTCGGAATTAGACCAAGCAGGTTTGGGAGGCTTACGGTTGAGTTTCTTAGGCACGAATTGATCAACGGCGTACAGCAAAATACCACACATAGTCGAAGCAGCAAAATTCGCATCCCCGTTTGCAAGGGTCGTGTTCCAATTCACGCCGGCGAGAAAGTTGTTCATTTCCTCGAAATCAGCATGGGTGAAGTCATAATAAACGTTTTCGATGTTGTCATGGAAGCTGTACTTAGGATTAAACTCCAGTGTCAGTAGCAGAGGGGAATGATTTCTGCAGCTTTTGACAAGCGGTGTCGGAGCTTGAAGAACGGAACATCGAATTCTTCGCTAATGAAACATAGTTCCAGCAAACGGTTATTCGCGTTCGGAATGCCATTAACTTGCCGAGGTAGAATAAGCATCAAGCAAGGAGAGAGAAGCCGGTCTGAATGACGAACAGGAATTGTCTGGATAGCGGAAGCCGTTAGTATCGATATGCCATGAAATCGTGCTGAGGTTAAAATCTCCCACGATGACGATGTTGTCGCTGGGTCCCATTTGTGACACGATCCAATCCAAAGAAAGAGCGTGCTTTTCGATAAGGCTGCTGTCGCTAACACGATCGGGGGGGATATAGACCACACAGATAAACAGAGTCCCGGTTTTAGTGGATATCGCCACCCAAAGATGTTCAACCGTTGAGTCTTCGGGAGGCTTCAGAAGTCGAGATTTGAATTTTGAGCGCACGGCAAGAAGAACTCCACCACCAGATTTCTTGTTGCTATTGAGCGACGATCGGTCTTGCCGGTAGACATAATACGTGTCGTCGAACAGTTGCTTCGATAATGTGTTTATATTAAGCCAGGTTTCCGTGAAGGCGTAAACATCGTAGCATGCGTCACTGCATGCCAACTGGTACTCGGCGAGCAAACTGTTGATACCACCTACGTTCTGGTAGTACAGAAGGGCTTTCAATGAGGGGGCAGAGGATTCGGCAGGCAGCGATCTGAAAGATGAGGCAGCATCAGCCCGAGCAACGTCATTAGATGAAGGATACTTGCCATAGATGGCAGCTTGGAGAGCCCTGTCCCCATCGCTAGACCCAGGGCCGGGACGACTTTGACGGCTGGAACTAGCAATTAGAACATCGTTGAGACCGGCAGTGGGCACAGCTGAGCTAGGAGGGTCCAGGGCTTCCATACTGCTTTGTGACGTGCGTCCCAGACCGGTTGAAGTGACGGTCGATGTGTGTTGATGACGAGCATGGGCGAGATGACAGGTATGTAGCAGGCTGGCGGGCGTTGATAACGGCGGTCTAGTGGAAGCATCAGGACGAGAAAGATGGCGGAATCGGAGAAACACGATGAACGACGACAGCAAAAGGCGGGACTGTGTCGAACTGAGAAGAGGTCTCCATGGTACTGTTTACTGCGCGTCGCGGTATAGTTATTCCTCCTCCATGGCGCCATCTCCCGACGCCGACTGAACAGTTCGAGACGTTCGGTTTCCAAATGATGCAAGAGTCGGCGTTTGGGAAGGTTTCCAAACATTTGCGGCTGATCTGCTATCCTTAAATTCCCGGAAATAGATGCCTTTCGGCCACGTTGATGAAGAGAGAGCTTTTTCCTTCAAATCTGCACTCAGTCCAATTTTGAAGGAGATGAAAGACATTGAGCTGACGTCCTTTCCGTTGGCTACTAGTCTTAAAACCTCCACGTCGTCGGTGCCAAGGCGATGCGTTGCTAAAGCTCGTACCTGCTCGACGGTTACATCGCGGGAAATTCGTGACAGGTATAGCCAAAACTTTCGGCTAGAAGCTTGATTTACGGCCGCCAAATTGCCGAGTGATGGGGATACTGACTCGGCTGAGCCACACATGAGAGGCTCTTGTGGAGGCTTTTTCGATTCTGGTCTGCCGAAAAGTCGACGACGAACGGAAACATTAGCATTATCGGTGCGCTTCGAAGACCTCGGCGTTAATGAGTTGGAGTTGATAAGCGCAGTAAAGTTGTTCCGTAGTTCGTTTTTCAGCTCGTTCATGATTTCCAACTTGAGGCTTTCGACGATTTCGTTATGCTTGCTGAGAACAACTTCTTGACCAGATTCGTAGGCGGACCGAATTGAGCTGCGAACACGCATATCTCTCATCAGAATCGAGCACGATTTGCAAAGCCAAAATAACTGATGGTATTTGCTGATTTCATCCAAAACAGATGTAGAAATGCCGCCGCATCGAGGATGATATTCCGCATTGCAAAAGCCTTGGCAGGTGAGTTTCATTTCTGAAATCTCGCTTTCACAGGATTTGCACGTGCTTTTCATTTTGTGGCTAGTAGAACGATTGAAATTATTGCAGAGCGTTAGCGTGGTGAAAGAAGTCGAATTGCCTTTGGGTATGCAATCAACAAGCGTAGCGTGGTGAAAGAATGCGTGAACTTGCAAGCAATTGCTGCCAGAAAAATCTTCTAGATGGCGCAGCGGTAAAAAAAAATGCGTGGTGGTAGGGAAGAAGAGAAAGATTCCACGGTTCCACTTGCAAAACCACAACAATGCACTCACATGAACAAAACAGCAAAACACGACGACAATGTACAAATTTTTGCTATCGCGCGCGAGTATAGGTCGAAAGACATTCAAAACGGTATACTGATGTAATTATCACGAACGATTACACAGTTAAAAGATAAATAAAAACAGTCGATAGAAACAGCGAATCAAAACAAACACACAGTGTTGCCATTAGTTACTGGAAAGAGGAGGGGTAGGTTTTTTTGGAGATTTATTGTAATGTATTTTTTGTGATACCCTTTGCCGATATTCGCGACGTGTGAAACTGACAATGTTGAAAATGAGACTAAATGCTTTTTATTACGCTAAAGCAGAAGGCAACGATTATGGAAATCTACCTCTTTTGAAACACAAAATTTAGTCTATTGTCTTTTTTTTCTCGAATTAGTTAACTTAAATTAATAAATATGTCCCATAATTCAATATTAGATTTTAAAGTAAGTTATGGAACGTGGCATTCAGGGTAATATTATCCATTATTGAATGATGCTAATTAAACGCTCCGGCTTCATCAGAATGGATACAAAATTTAGTCCTATGGCAAATTAAGTCTTCAAATATTAAGAGGTTATAAGGATTACGCCACATGTAAAGTTCATATTTTTTTAAGAGTGCAGGTACAGTAAATATGTATGTTAGCGTTGAATGAGTTATATTGAATGCGCGTAAACGGTACACTGAAATTTATTGGGAAGTATCAAAGCGAAAAAATATGTAAGAAATGTGTGCCCCGGGAGTCCCGGGATTTTCGTGACGGTGAAAAATATTATCCCGGGATTCGGGAAATCCCGAATTTTTCAAGATCCCGGGTTTTTTTTTGTCCCGGGATATCCCGGGTTGGAACCTCTAGTTGCCAGAATGTGTGGGTCATCTTGATTGATTCATTGAAATTCAGTATCGTTTTTATTCATTATACTTATTCATTATTATTCACTTAATATCATTATTATGAAAACAGAGCTTCGTCTCTGTTTGTCCAATAATTTTAAAAATCAATCTTATTCCGGAAATTTTTTTCACGTAGGACTACATCATTGTTTTCTATACTGGGGTACAATTTAAAAAAAAAATAGAACTGTGACCATCACGAAAAGTGGTCAGGTTTTGAGCGTTAATATCTTAGCCGTTCCTCCAAAGAGTTTCAAAATTTGTACACCAATCGATCTGAAATATTTCAACGCATCGATTCCAAGAGAGAACATTGGTAATTTTGGGCCTCAAACTATTGGAACATTAATTCAAAGAATATTGCATTGTACAATCAAAATAGCTTACATTTAGTAGCGTAGTCCTACGTCATCATTTCGAAGAACCCAATTGTAGTTTTTTTTACGACAAAATTGTTTGTCATCTACATTGATCCAAAACGAAATTTCATGCATTGAAAATATGATATCGAGTATCTCAAATGGCGATGATGACTTCTTTTACACTATTCTCAACGAGCTTTCGCCTGCTCTCAACTTAGTATTCTAGAAGCACTTTCACTGTTATTAATTGAGAGCTTTCTATGCCAATACCAATGCATGAATTTGTGTATAGACAGCCAAGCTCAAGAACACTCGATTCCCAGGGAAGTCGAGAAAATTTCCAACCGGGAAGATTCCCTCGACCGAATCGAACCCGCCGCCTCCAGTTTGGTAAACCTTGCTCTTACCGACTGAGCTATCTGAGGGCGGTGATGACTCACTTGATTCGAATTCCACGCCGACTGAGAACAAAGAACCCTACAATTTGCGAAACCACCGGTAAATTTTGCGAACAAAGGCATTATAGGTCGTATTTTTGGCAGTGCCAACAGGCGGTCATTGTTCCAGGTTTGCGATCTTTATAGATCAATGCAATCCAGTCAACGATGACAATCAAAAACAAAAAATCTTAAATCTGATGGGTGGTGGTCTCCCAATCATGTAGCAGGGATCAGGAGAGGAATGGGTTTTGAATTGTCACGAGTACCAGCGGTGGGCGGTATAATAGAATAAATGGCACATCGATACGCCTTTCCGAACATTAATTGCCCCCTGTATTGAACTGATTCGTGGAGCATGTGGTTCATTGTTTTTTATTATTATTATTATTATTTCGGCTGATGGAGCAAAAATCGCCACTAGTCGGAAGAAAACAACTCAAATGAGCACTAATGGCCAGTGCACGTTTCCTTCAACTGGTAAAGAGTGCAAAAGGCAAAACGGGAGTATTCGAGAGTATTGATTGCCGTTGTTGTTGCTATAGTTGCTGTGTAGTTCAGTTCATGGAAAAGTAATAACAGTCATATGTTCGCAATATGTATCCAGCATCTAGGAATGCAACAAATTGGTCGAGAATTTTTTTCTGATTGCCAGCGGAAGCGCAGCAAATGATTAACTTCCTGGTCAATATGATTCTGCACTAAATGAGCCAAGTAGAACAGCTGGCCGTATGAACTGTTGTAGGAAGAATAGTTATCGATATGCCTGTAATTCTATGGGGTCTCTAAAAGCTTAGTATGTAAAGTGACGAACCGAAAGAGAAGAGAAAATTTTAGGAATGTTGGGAATTGACTCGACTACGGCACATCATTGCAATATAACAAAAATTCTTCGATGAGTCTTTGGGAAGTTCTTTCACGGACTGTGAGCGCCCAGTGATGCGGGTAGATCACCTTTTCGTGGTGCGTTACCGATGAATGACTGGTTGAATAACTGAACATGACGGAGAATGCCTTCCATTGCTGCACTCTGTCCTTGTGTGACGATAATTCACAAGCTATGCAGCCGCTATGCAGTCGGTTGACCAAGCCAGTGGAGAATTCATAGTCAGCCGGTTGGCTCAACCACGAGGAGCGAAATATGTGTGATCCAGTTGGCAGCCATCCTTAGATATGCGGCAAAGTTGAGTATTAAAAATCCGCAATTACTATGTCTATACAGACAGAACGGTATTCTTCCGGTATAGAACCATGTGTGTTGCGTTTGAAGTAGCGCTACGGTCCCCAAATTTCGAAACAATGCCAATAATAATGATGTATTTCACACAATGGCCCTTTTCAAGGCTAGTAGGCAGATTTTGGAAAAGAGTTATACTGAATTATTATAAGAGTTTGCTCATTGTATGAGCAAGACGGCTACCTGATTCGTAAATCCTGACCTGATTTGAAGTTTGACCGATTTCGGTTCGATAGATTCCAAATTTATCTATATATATATAATGGATTTCTTATCTGTCTGTCTGTCTGTCTGTCTGTCTGTCTGTCTGTCTGTCTGTCTGTCTGTCTGTCTGTCTGTCTGTCTGTCTGTCTGTCTGTCTGTCTGTCTGTCTGTCTGTCTGTCTGTCTGTCTGTCTGTCTGTCTGTCTGTCTGTCTGTCTGTCTGTCTGTCTGTCTGTCTGTCTGTCTGTCTGTCTGTCTGTCTGTCTGTCTGTCTGTCTGTCTGTCTGTCTGTCTGTCTGTCTGTCTGTCTGTCTGTCTGTCTGTCTGTCTGTCTGTCTGTCTGTCTGTCTGTCTGTCTGTCTGTCTGTCTGTCTGTCTGTCTGTCTGTCTGTCTGTCTGTCTGTCTGTCTGTCTGTCTGTCTGTCTGTCTGTCTGTCTGTCTGTCTGTCTGTCTGTCTGTCTGTCTGTCTGTCTGTCTGTCTGTCTGTCTGTCTGTCTGTCTGTCTGTCTGTCTGTCTGTCTGTCTGTCTGTCTGTCTGTCTGTCTGTCTGTCTGTCTGTCTGTCTGTCTGTCTGTCTGTCTGTCTGTCTGTCTGTCTGTCTGTCTGTCTGTCTGTCTGTCTGTCTGTCTGTCTGTCTGTCTGTCTGTCTGTCTGTCTGTCTGTCTGTCTGTCTGTCTGTCTGTCTGTCTGTCTGTCTGTCTGTCTGTCTGTCTGTCTGTCTGTCTGTCTGTCTGTCTGTCTGTCTGTCTGTCTGTCTGTCTGTCTGTCTGTCTGTCTGTCTGTCTGTCTGTCTGTCTGTCTGTCTGTCTGTCTGTCTGTCTGTCTGTCTGTCTGTCTGTCTGTCTGTCTGTCTGTCTGTCTGTCTGTCTGTCTGTCTGTCTGTCTGTCTGTCTGTCTGTCTGTCTGTCTGTCTGTCTGTCTGTCTGTCTGTCTGTCTGTCTGTCTGTCTGTCTGTCTTTGGCTTACGGGGATTTTAAAGGCAATAAATGTTTCTACGGTAGTTCGAGACCCCTCCTTTCTCTCTGGTAGGAGGGCGGGGCTCCCATACAAATGCAACAGAAGTTTCTGCATAACTCTAGAACTAATCAAGTAAATGGAACCAAAATTGGCATGTGGAGGTTTTCGAAGGCAAGAAATGTTTCTATTGTGGTTTGAGACTCCTCTGGTCACTGAAAGAGGGGTCTCTCATACCAATGAAACACGAATTTCTGCAAAACTCGAGACCAAATCAAGCAGATGGAACCGAATTTGGCATGTGGAGGTTTTTGAAGGAAATAAATGTTTCTAAGGTGGTTTGAGACCCCTCCGTCTTCTGGAAGTGGAGACTTCCATAAAAATGAAACATAATTTTTAGCATAACTCGAGAGCCAATGAAGCAAATGAAACCAAATTTGGCATGTTGAGGTTTTTGGAGGTAAGAAATGTTTCTATGGCAGTTCAATACCCCTCCCAATTTTGAGGGGGGGGGGGTCTCCCATACAAATAAAAATCAAATTTCTGCATAACTCGAGAACTAATCAAGTAAATGAAACCACTTTTAGCATATGGGGGTTTTTGGAAGCTAGATTTCTATATACATAAAAATGAATTTCTGTCTGTCTGTCTATCTGTCAGACCCTTATAGACTCGGAAAGTTCTGAAGCGACCAACGTGAAAATTTATATGAAGGGGTTTTTGGGGCTGGGGAAAGTTCTTATGATTCTTTGAGACCCCTACTCTCTCAGGAAGGGGCGTTCTCATACAAATGAGACACACATTTCTTCATAACCCGAGAACTATAAAAAGAAAAATAGGGGGGAAAGGGGGGAATGGGGTCTGTTTACTTGTTTGTGCGGTTCAAATTCTGCGTTTTCAAAATGTCGCGTATTGAAAAGGAAGTGAAAATTAAGGTTCTGGACACATGGCTAAGTGAGAAGGGTATTACTATGCGAAAATTGGCGAAGCGGTTTGGAATTCATCATGCGAGTGTTAAAACCATCATTAATAGGTTTTGGGAACACTATTCTTTGGATGAGCTACCAGGAAGAGGCAGAAAACCCGGTTCTTCCAACCCGAAACTGGAGCAGAAAGTGGTATCTCTATTCATGAAGAACAAATCAATGTCAATACGTGATTTGGCCAAAAAAGCATGAACGAGTGTCGGAATGATCCAGCGTATCAAGAGGCGAAACCACCTGAAGACCTACAAGAAGCAGAAAATCTCGAAACAAAGTGCAGAACAGAAGAAGCGAGCAGCAACAAGGGCCCGGAAATTGTATTCGCGTCTTTTGCAGCGTCCAGATGCATGCGTTTTGATGGACGATGAGACCTATGTAAAGGAGGACTCAAAAACCCTTCCAGGTCCACAATACTTTACTGCCGTCGTTGGGGAGGAGTGAGCGATGTGGACAGGTCGATTCAAGTGGAGAAATTCGGTCGAAAGGTACTGGTATGGCAAGCAATATGTTCCTGTGGTTTGAAGTCAACCATTTTTTACACTACCGGAACTATAAATGCGGAAATCTATCGATCTGAGTGTCTCCAGAAGAGATTGTTGCCTTTATATAAGAAGCATAGTACACCTCCACTGTTTTGGCCGGATTTAGCGTCGGCTCACTATGCCAAAACCACTCTCAATTGGCTTGCGGAAAAGGGTATAGATTTCGTTGAGAAAAATATCAATCCACCAAATTGCCCTCAGCTTCGACCCATCGAACGTTACTGGGCAATCGTGAAGAGGGTCTTCAAGAAGACTGGTAAGGCAGCTGGGAACATGCAGGAGTTCAAAAAAATTTGGGCTCAAGCGTCCAAAACATGCGATGCAACACTTGTCCGGAACTTGATGAAGAGCATTCGATCCAAAGTTCGAAAATTCGTGAAGGAATAACTTAAATTTCATCCGGTCTTCATTATGTTCAAGTTTAACCTCGTACAATAAAGGATCAATTTTTTGTATGAATAAAATATCGGTTTTCAACAAAATTTGAAAGAAAGTTTGTGGATAGCTTATTTTCGATACACTCCTTAATCAAGCAAATGGAACCAAATTTGGCATGTGAGGGGTTTTGAAGGCAATGATTGTATGGTGGTTAGAGAAAGCAACCCCCTCTGAAAGGGAGGGCTCCCATACAAATGAAACACAAATTTCTACCAAAAATGAGAATTATCCCGGTAACTTAAACACAAAACGTGTATTTCTCGGTTAAGAAGCATGTTTTGATATAAATTTGAACCCCTGCTTATTCAAGGAAAAAAACTCATTTCGAAAAAAAAAACCATAAACGTGCCAGTTCCTTCATTTAGTTGCAAGCGTAGCAGCGCACGCACCGGGTTCAGCTAGTGTTTTATAAAATCATCGAGCAATAGATGCTCGAGTCGGATGGTTCCGTTTCCTAAAAATAACAGATTTGGTTTCATTAATCATTTTCTTTGATCTTGCAACAAAACGCTTACCGCATATAACGATTACATTGTTGGCTATGTCCCTCGAATCACCGATCAAGCAACAGCTTTTCAGTGTTATTCTTCCAGGCTTAACCAGAATACCGGTTTGGACGTTGAAACAATCGAGAGTAATATTCATTTGCGGAATTATTCTCGTAGGATCGGTCCCATCTTCCTCTTCAATTTCAAGGGCAAACAATTGACATTCAAATAGAACCTAAAAATATTGCTGTATATTTGAAAATTGAATTTTCAACTTGATCGTCGTATCAGGTGGTCTACTCACCTTCTCTGCAGTCCCCATTACGACTGTGGGAAATTTGGTTGATAGTCCTTGGCACACGGTGCGAGGAATCCACCATAGGCACTTCCATCCCGTCGGTTCCATAGCAATTTTCAGAAAGAGCGCCCACTCCTTTTGAACCGTTGATGCAGCTATGGGATCATCTCGAGCACTCAGAACCTGGAATGCTTCTTGCTGTGGAACTAGTAGAGATTTTTGGAACTCGAATATTTCCATTTGTAAGCAGAATCAATAACAATAAAATCGAAAGGGAAAAAAACGCAACCGTTGTGATGATCAGTGCCGATCTGCTGCGTATCCTCTGAGGTTTTAATAATTTGAACATTCAAAATTTGAATCAACTTCACTTGACGGAATGTCATAGAAAACCAATCTGATTTATACAAGGTGTGGAACTGGTGGGCTGAATGTCTTGAAACACATAACGCCGGTAACGCAATATGCACGAAAAATAATAATTATCTAAAATGTATTGGAATGCATAAAATATATTGATGCAATGCATACTTTTTATGCATTGCAGTGATTTAAAAGGAATAAAGCGTGGAAAGGAATATAAAATATGCTTTTTAGCATTTTCGATATTCTCCGAGTACACTTTCATCATCAAACTACCAAAATATCAAGTAAATTTCGCCCCAAAGACCGACACATGCAAACGTCCTTTTGGGCAAAAGAAGGGGCGAAAAAAAAGAGAAATAAAAACAATAAAACACATCTTCGGCGCCCCGTTTCGAGAAAAATATTTTAGAAGAAATTGTTTACCCCCGCTTTACAAACAGAGTAACGTCGCGTAAAATCTAATTCTATAGGATCACCATCACCAATTTTTACACATTGAGAATGTAAGTTAGTCTAAAGCACCATCTGTAGATTCTCTGTGTAATAACGGCTGATCTAACACTAACGGAGTAGCAACCTCGGGTGGTCAATCATGCCCATGCAGATGCTCAGAAATAGATTAAGGAATTGAATTGAAACGTAAATAATGTACACACTTAGAAATTATTAACTTTACACGAGACGTAATTCATCTTTGTAAAAAGTTGGGGAACGCAAACAAAGAGTTTCTGTAAAGTTATGTCTCAGGAAACTAATACATACGTAAAACGACGAAAGGTGCGTTTGATTGAATTTATTTTCTCATCTCTTTTTACTCATTATTATGTGCTAAAGGACGCTTGCATGTGTCGGTCTTAGGGGACAGACATTTACCACAGGACTGAAGCGGCTGTCATCCACGAACAACAATCTTGAAGGCGAAAACTTGGTTCTTGAAGGCTATATGCAGCAAACACAATATTCGCGGCGGAAGTAGTCGTGTTTTGTCGTTATTTCGATTCTAGAAAAATCTTTCATGTTTTATTTAGTGCAGTGATTATCACAACGATAGTATTTTTTCATTGTTTATCAGCCAAGTATTATATTGTTTTATCTAGATTACTGATACTAGTAGTTTGGTAGAAGAAAAATTGTAACGAAATATAATCCATTGTGAACCGGGCTTAAAATGTTATAATCGTTACTAGCGCAACACCAAAAGTGGTAGGCTTCAGGAACTAACGCTTTCTTCAGTCCTCTGAAATTTACATGACATTTTGGTAGTGTGTACATACTACCAAAATGACATGTAAATTTCTGTCCCCATAAGAATGAGTTGAAAGAGATGAGAAAATATATTCAATAAAACACATCTTTCGTCGACTTGCGTATGTGTCAGTTTCAGGAGACATAATTTTACAACGATTTTAACAAACATGAATTACGTCTCGTGTAAAACTCATAATTTCTAAGTGTTTACTTATTTTAATTATTTCATAAAACCCTCGCCTAATTCTCGGATGAAATGTTTATTTTTTTTTCAAACATGGGGGGAAATATGCGGAGAACAGCAGTACGTTCAGTATAAATAATCTTATCTTTTATTTGGTATCACACTGTCGGCTCACATTGACGCTTTAAAGCAATACCTTACGAAACAGTATCACTTATCAATTGCTTTCTCATAATTTCATCGCCGACGGATTTGTTCTACATGATTGTAGCTCACAAACGATTTAACATCTGCAGCAGGTGGTTCCACTTTTGGCGACTCTGTAGTTACTTGAGCTTGAGTAGTGGTACTGTCACCGGCAACAGGAGTAGTAACCACCGGTTCGGTTGTAGTATTCTGGTCTACCGGGACCGCTGTGGTGGTTTCCGATGGTGGCGCTACTGAGGTCGCATGCCAAAGTTTTCCCTGGCAGTCGGCCAGTGCGTCCGCGTTGCTGTTATTTTCACCGGCCAGGGCTATCGTCGCGATCACAAATGCAAACAACGCCACACTGAGAAAAGTGATCATCTTGTTGTTCAGAACGGCATCTGAGGGATCCACCAATGTTACTGTCAATTGAAACCTTGAATGATATAAAATTTCCTACCTCCCATTCTGCGGAGAACGTCGCTAAAGGCCATTTTGATTGAGTTTGTTTCCTCTGAAATTCAACACTTAAATAAACTACCGAACGTACCGTGAGAACTGCTCCATTCGAACTGGACCAATGTCATTGAAAAGCATTGTTTTACCTGTTGATCGGCTTTTTTTATCAGCCTAACAGACACCGTCGGCGTTAGATAAGAGGAAGCGAAGCAAGAGTACAAACACCAGGGGTGTCTTAAAAGCGTCGCTTCCATTGCCATAGAAGCGATCGAATTCAACTCTGATTAGTCCCAGAATAGTGGTGAATGAGCTTTGAGAGCAGAAACGCTTATCAGCAGTTTCGTTATCACGAACCACTCGAACGCTCCGGAATGCTTTTTTTTTCGATGGATGAAGTTGCCGCTGCTTTCACCCGAAGCTAATGGTTGATGGCCGGATAATCGGAATCGCTCGTTATACTCCGGTACGTAGGTACGCCCGGAAAAACGCTCCCCAGTTGGATAAAAGGTATGTTTGTATTCTTGCGTAGCATCTGACAAGGGCCTATCATAGTAATTGGTAATTGGTATTTTATTCCGTACGATATCCTGTTATTTTAACAGTTTTAGTTGATCAAATATTTGGTTTATCACGGCTAAAAAGTTGAATTTGTCGCTCTTCTAACAGCGTAGGACTAGAAAAGACGTTGTTAGCTTGAACATTGAACAATAACTTCTGTATAAAATGCTTTTGCAGTCGCGTTATTAACACAAGAGAAAGTCGATGAAGCGATTCAATCATCGAAGATAGGTGCTTTTCAAATGTTACGCGAGTTTTCTTCTGTATCAAAATGCCAGTTCTGATCTACACCCTCAGCATGGCCTATGGTTGCAACATATGCCGTATCATTATCTGCAAATAAGCGATATTTACTGGCGACACACTGAGTCATCTATTTAGAGGTTGAATCACATTCTCGGCAACCCAAGCAGCGTTCACTGACGTTTCGCTGTGCCTACATTTATTTATTCCTTGCGTCTCTATCTATGTACCTCAATTGACAGAATCATCTATAACTGCTTAGTAGTGTTGTTTTTAATAAAGTATCACCTTTTACTTTACGCCAAATTATGCTTTGATTTAAATTACGCCTTACACTAATATATAATAAATTTATAATAATATAGAATAGATTTATATAAATTATTAATAAATTATAAGCATAATTAATTATATAAATATATTTATATATTAATAAATAATATATATTAATATATAAATATAATAATATAATATATTTATATATAAATAATCATATATTATATATATTTATATACATATAATATATATATATATATATATATATATATATATATATATATATATATATATATATATATATATATATATATATATATATATATATATATATATATATATTAATATATAATATATATTATAAAAATTAATTATGGTTCTTATTTTAACAATAGTGAAGTATTTATAAGCCTATGGGTCTTAAATGGAAAAAAAATGGAACAATCAATATGGCGTAAATCGCACAGTAAATTAACGCTACACTTTCGATATTCATAAGATTGCATTATGATTATTTGCCACAAGAAATCTGTATTAGTTTCATTAATTTGCCTTTTGTATTATAATGAGCAGGGGTGCGATTTTTCGGCAATTCAGTGAGAAAGAGAGAATACATTTATTTAAGAGCAAGAATACTGAAACTGAAGGCATCAACACAGTCCAAAGCTCCAGAACCACATGTGTCATTTTCATACCTGCACTAAAAACAATTAATGCTTATCATTCTCTCCAAGCCAGTCGACAAGTTCGGACGATTTTTGACGAGCATTGTGAAAAGTGGTTCGGAGTAGTTGAAAGAAATGGAAAAGGGTAAAATTTTTTTTATTTGAAATAATTATTTTTTTTTTAGTTTTTTTTTGGGTGGTTTTTGTTGGGAATTGGGAGATTTTTGTGGGGGGGGGGTGGGGGGGGGGGGGGGGAGGGGGAAAGAGAGGAAGGAGGGAAGAGGAAAAAAAAAAAAAAAAAAAAAGGAAAGAGGAAAAAAAAAAAGAAAGAAAAAGAGAAAAAAAAGGGAAGAAAAAAAAAAGAAAAAAAAAAAAGGGGGGGTTGTAACGCGGTGCGTTTATCTGGATCAATTTTGCAAAATGTAAATATGTGAATACTAGATTTGTAGTTCAAGGTAGTGTAGATAGTAGATTATATGTTTCAAACTGGATTTTCGTTTCCAATTGGATTCTTGTTTTGAGTCGTGTTATTCGTTGTACATTTGTAGGGTTTCTTATTGCATGATAGGTGGAAGCTTTTTATAGCACGCTAGGATGAAAGTTTGTTTTTATGGAAGGCTACATATGCGAAAGAGATGGATATCAAATGAACACCTGAATACAATACAATGGCTAAGCCGAACATTATTTCTCGCGTCCGATTCAATTTATTTGATTCCGCGGTTTCTTCTGCAATGAAGGTTTTAATCCCGGCCATTACACTAGCGAATCGGCTGGAAAACAGTTGTGTTTGACGTGGTTTTTAAGTGTTCCAAGTGTTTAGTCAAAGGTGACTTGTTTAAATAATGGAATGAGCCAGTTCATAGATGAAACTTTTTTTTGTATATTCAGTTTTTAGAGTGCTTTTGTGTAGTTATGCGTTGCAAACAACTGTTAAAATCGATTTAAAATTGTGAATACGTACAAAAAGGTAATGTTCCTAAATGTTTAATTTCACGTGATTCTTGATTATAATTTTTGTCATTTCGCGTTGGACAGCTCGATGGGCTTTTTGTATTGTACGGGCTGAATGAGTATTCCTCGTTCGGCGATCGTGGACGCTGAATGATTTGATTTGATCGATTTGGTGAACTTCGTCTGCAAGAACGCCAGATTCGTGCGCCCTGCAAAGGCCCACCTGTTTAGGTAGCTAAACGGAGGAGAGTGAAGTTCGCCCGAAAAACTAGCGAAGTTATTCCGACGGTCGCCAATAATCCGTCATGTTCCACCCTACGCTACAATCCCTGTGGGCCGGATATCGAGATCGCGGTTTCAGTGATCCATTGTCAAGTGTCGGACACTGAACTGGACGTTACCCAAAATATATAGTAGTCTTCCTTAACCCCGCTCGGTCATAGCGGAAAGGTACGCGAAGCCAGGTCGCTTGGGAAAGGGAACTCCTATATTGAAGGAGACGGTCAATTCCGGACGTTCTCGACGAGATATAAATCGGAAGCCTTCCGTCCAGCCGCCACTCTCTCCGCAACTCTAATTTTGGCCATATTGCGCACGGGTCTAGGTACACCACGGCACGCCATTTCTGTGGTCAAGCGTCGCCATTTCGTAACCGTCTCCATTTCGGAACCGTCGCCATTTCGGAACCGTCGCCATTTCTGAACCGCCATCACCGCTTCAAACTATCGTCGCTTCGTTCTGTCATCATCATTGCTTCGTTTGTCACCGTCATCACCGTCATCAGAAAAAACCTGCGCAGATATGTCCGTACAAAGTTTTTCATGGCCATGATTAGTTAAATACTGTGTAGCTTTAGAGCAAGTTCTGTCCAACACGAGTGAGGCTTGTATAAATAGATGTTAAATAGATTGAGATTAGAGTTTTTGTTTAGTTTCCGTTTTTTATTTACGTTTCGTCCTTTAGCTCATTCGTCATTTTCAATATTGCGTTCGTCTATTCAAATCAAGCACATTCGTTAGGTGGTTCGGGCTTTAAAGTCTAAAGAGACTACGGAAATTATATAACTTGAAAGGATTGGCGGAATTTTCGTTAATGTTATCGGCAAAAGGTGTTCATTTGAGGTTTCAGTGGCATATGTGCGTTTGAAATAGGGTTTTCCTAAAATACCGTTCGGGTGATTCCTCTGAGAAACCAGTTTCAAAATTAGTCGGGCATATTCAACACGACCGGTGGTCTCCCTTAATGGGAGTGGCGCTTAAGCCATCGCGTTTGACTGAGATTCAGCACCCTTCCCCCGCACGGTTACAGACTGACACGAACAACACTAACACTGACACAACTAACATCAACCGAGTGGAAACACGCAGTAATAACAACAATTCAAACGACGACAAACACAATTTCAACCTACACAAACACAGACGGGCATCCAAGCTGGGTCCTCGACCGGTACAATACACAAGACAAACATGACGAAAAGACAAAACAAGGATAATGTTGGTGGTATTTATTATGATGGTTGGGTTGGAAACCATAATCATGCAACCTTTGTGGCCGAAAAATATATTAAGCCAGATGGTAAAAATCCGAATTTGAACATCAAATATCCACATCCAATGGAGGTGGCAAACATTCTAAAAAACATATGTGTGACTAAAAACAACACTATGAAAAGCATAGGTAAAGGTAAGTTTCACATCAGCTTCAATGAACCCTGTGATGCAGAACAACTATTGAATTGAACTATTGAAAGTTTTGGGGTTTCAATTTTTGTTCCGGCTAGATTCAAGGAAAGCATAGGGGTAGTAGGTGATATTGCTCCACCCATTATGGATCAGGATATAATGGGAAACACAGTGTGCGAGCATAACATTTAAGTTATCAAAGTGGAGAGAATTAAGAAACGAGTAGGGAAAAATGCATTTGAGCCAACATGGGTATCATAATTTTCTTCAAAGGTGAAAATCTACCAAAATCGATTGAAATCTTTGGTATACATCGGTTTGTTGAACCGTATGTATTTCCACTGAAGATATGTGTAATATGTTGGCGTTTTGGACGCACGGAAAAGTTCTGTAAATCAAAATAGGCAAGATGCTGCAGATGTGGTCAAGCACACACTGAGGATTCGTGCGAAGAAACAAAACCCAAATGCATACATTGTTTAGGGAATCATAAAGCATTGAGTAAGGAAGGTCTTGAAACAACTAGACAGGATTT
Organism: Aedes koreicus; assembly: GCA_024533555.2. Taxonomy (NCBI): domain Eukaryota; kingdom Metazoa; phylum Arthropoda; class Insecta; order Diptera; family Culicidae; genus Aedes; species Aedes koreicus. The sequence goes on from JAHHFK020001573.1 coordinate 156,916, forward strand.
AATTAGACAGGATATAACTTTTAACAAAACATCATATTTAGAGGCAAGGAATAAGTATCCCAAACAAACAAGAAATCATCTCCAGGCTAGGCTAGACTCGATCAGAGATTTTCCGTCTCTTGATTACAGCAATAAATATAAGACCACGATGAACACCAACCAACACACTCACCAACTAAACCGTAAACCCGTAAATCTGATACCTAACTTAAACTAGCAAAACACAAATCTGAAATTCCTCCCGAACCCATACAAAACATCAGAAATAGAAAAAATAATCCAGATTATTAAAAAAGACCTGATCCGTCAATTTAACCTAAATAACATGTTCAATAAAATCAAAGTTATCCAGCAGACAATAATCTGAAGATCAAATAAAACAGGCTCAATTGAGCAAGACTTACATTACCTTACCTTACCAATCAGACTAACACCGGTGTGGCCTCTGCTGTACACATAAGTTGTTTCCATTGTAATCGGTTCATGGCTGTACCTCGCCAGCCTCGCTGTCTGCGGAGGGTCCGCAGGTCACCTTCTACTTGATCAATCCACCTTGCTCGTTGCGCGCCTCTTCTTCTCGTACCTGTCGGTTCGTTTTCGAGAACCATTTTCACAGGGCTGTCGTCCGACATTCTTACGACATACCCAGCCCATCGTAGTCGACCGATTTTTGCGATGTGTACGATGGGAGGTTCTCCCAGCAACTGGTGCAATTCGTGGTTCATTCGCCTCCTCCATGTTCCGTCTCCCATCTGCACTCCACCGTAGATCGTACGCAGCACCTTCCGTTCAAAGACTCCAAGGGCGCGTTGGTCCTCCACTAGCAATGTCCATGTTTCGTGGCTGTAGAGAACTACCGGTCTAATTAATGTCTTGTAGATGGTCAACTTTGTGGTTCGGCGAACTTTGTTCGATCTTAGCGTCCTTCGGAGTCCAAAGTAGGCACGATTGCCAGCCATGATGCGCCTTTGTATTTTTCTGCTGGTGTCGTTACCGGCGGTCACCAATGAGCCCAGATACACGAATTCGTCTAGTACCTCGATTTCATCACCGTCGATCTGAACTTGTGCTAGGAGGCTAACATTTTCTTCTCCTGAGCCTCTTCCCTTCATGCATTTTGTTTTTAACGCATTAATCACAAGCCCAATCCTACCAGCTTCAGCCTTAAGTCTGATGTACGTTTCCGCCATCGTCTCAAAGTTACGTGCTACGATATCAACGTCGTCGACGAAGCCAAATAGTTGGACAGACTTCCTGAAGATCGTGCCACTCGTGTCTATCCCAGCTCTTCGAATCACACCTTCCAATGCAATGTTAAACAACAAACACGACAATCCATCACCTTGCCGTAACCCTCTCCGAGATTCGAAGGGACCCAAGAGCGTCCCTGATACTTGGACGACACACATCACTCGATCCATCGTTGCTTTGATCAACCGCGTCAGTTTTTTCGGAAATCCATATTCGTGCATGATTTGCCATAGTTGGTCCATAGACTAACTCTAAGACCAGTAGGTCCCGAACAAATACGATATTTTTCTTGGCTCAGTCACTACTAGCACATCGGTCCCAAGCACAATGATTCACCCCTAACAACGTAGCTCACACCAACACATTCTCAAATGTTGTGTCAAAATAACATAGTGAATCAAAACAACAACCAAGATACTAGTACCGGAAGGTACAGAAAAGCGCAAGAATTATTGCAAGGTGCAGACTGCAAGGTATACTTCGGACCTAGGGGTTCTACAACAGTGAACCAATTTCAAATAGCTAGTTGCACATTGATTGTTGGTTGGTCTCGATCGATTGTATCATACGCTGATTTGAAGTCGATGACAAGATGATGTGTAGGCACGTTGTATTCGCGACATTTCTGCAGTACTTGCCGAATCGCGAAAATCTGGTCCGTAGTAGCGCGGGCACCCATGAATCCCGCTTGGTATTGCCCCACGAACTCCTTTGCAATTGGAGACAGGCAACGGCATAACATTTGGGAGAGTGTAGGCGGCGCTCAGTAGCGTGATCGCACGATAATTGCAGCAATCCAACTTGTCGCTCTTTTTATATATGGGACACACAATTCCTTCCATCCAATCCTCCGGTAAACATTCCTCCTCCCAAATCTTGGTAATTACCCAGTGCAGCGCCTGTGCTTCACCACCATATTTTAATAACTTGGGAGTTGGTCAACATCAGCGGCTTTGTTGTTTTTCAACAGATCAATTTCCTCCTCAACTTCCTGAAGGGTTGGGGTCGGGGTCCTGACATCTTCTGTGCGTGTTCCTAGATTTATTACCGTGCCACTTTCGTTCGCTGTAACATTACCGTTCAGGTGCTCGTCGAAGTACTGCTTCCACCTTTCAATCTCCTCACACTCTCCAGGTCTCTGCAAATATCAGCTTGTGGTACGTAGCCTTTGCGCGAGCTGTTTAACTTCTCGTAGAATTTGCGTGCGTCGTTAGCACGGTACAGTGCTTCCATTTCTTCGCGGTCTCGATCTTCCCTCTGGCGCTTTTTACCTCGAAGAATAGAATTTTGTCTGTTCCGTGCCTGTCTATACCGTTCCACATTCGCTCTCGTACGGTGTTTGCAGCATTCTCGCCCGTGCTGCATTCTTCTCCTCTACACACAAAGAATAATGATTATTAAAATTAAAAAAACCATTGCCAAAATTGAAAAGTTGCGTTGGTTCTTTTTCGTAGAGAGCGGTTTACTTTCTAAACCAAAACCTTCAAACCGTCAATTCAAAATTTTGCTACTCTACATTTAAAATTTGAAATTTTTAAAACAAATTGTAGAACTGTCAAATCGAAACCGTGGCATCGTTGAAAATAAAAGTCAATTATTTTTATTTCAAAATAACCTTTCATCCAGGAAGTGTCGTGTGATTTAAATAAAAGTATGCTATGAAAATACTTTTAACATAAAAATTCTTTTCAGATGAATTGTAGAGCTGTCAAATCCACACCGTGGCATATTTGAAAATGAAAGCAAATTATTTTTATATGAAAATGAACTTTCAACTAGAAAGTATCGTGCAATCAAAATAAATGTATGTTGTTTTGATTGAAAGAAAAAATGGTTTTAACATAAAAAGGTTTTAATTTTAAAATGAATTATTATAACTTTCATAGAAACCGGAGGTTGGCGTCGTTCAATCACCAATGTTTCCATCCCGAAAGATCCAAGTCGAAATATTTTCCCCATATCTTCCGAATGCACTTGAGCCAGCTCTAGCATCTGCTGCCGCTCGTCGTCGCTTGTGGCACCGCTGCAAAAGAAAAAGAGCGATTATTATCAGTGACATGGCCTATTCCGTTTGCATGGTCCGTTCGGAACTTAATAACGCCGAATGTTTGTGAACTTTCCTGATAAGTGATTCGTTGGGGCGATCCGCCATGAGGAACATTTTGAATGTGAAGCTTTTGTATTATTTGACAACAGTATAGAGAAAAAATCCATACGACGACTTCCTTTGTGTTGGTGGATTTGACAGTTCTACAATTTTCATGGTAAAATAAATCACCTTTAAATTTACACACTGAACCGAAACATAACACTTTCAAATCAAACGAAGAACTTTCGTTGTAGATAATTTTACTTTCAATTTAATGAAAAATAAATACTTTTCAGAAGTAAAGTGCAAAACTTTTAATAAAACAAGATTTATTTTTTGTGTGTACTAACTGCTTGCATTCGCCATCAAACCAGTCATTTTTTGATTCGGTGCAGAAGTACCTAGTGTCACTATAGTGCTACAAGGGGCGGTGCGAATATTTCTCAGTTTTAAGAGGGGGGGGCGGGGTTTGGGTGGGGGGGGGGGTTTTGGTGGTGGGGGGGTGGGGGGGTTGGTGGTGTGGGGTGTGGGGGGGCGAAATCGACGCGTGTTGTACACCGTCGAGAGTTTTGAGCGCATACATACTGCAACTAGGTAGTGGTCCGAGTCTATATTCGCGCTGCGGTAAGTGCGAACGTTGATGATATCGGAGAAGAATTTCCCGTCGATTAGAACATGGTCGATTTGATTCTCTGTTCGTTGGTCAGGTGATCTCCAAGTGGCTTTTTGGATATCTTTACGGGGGAAGAAGGTACTTCGAACTACTAAACCACGGGAGGCCGCAAAGTTCACGCATCGTTGGCCATTATCGTTCGATACGGTATGCAGGCTGTTAGGCCCTATTACCGGTCAGTACATTGCCTCCCGTCCTACCTCAGCGTTCATGTCACCAATGACGACTTTTACGTCCCGCTGCGGGCAGCCATCATACACCTGCTCTAGCTGCGCGTAGAACGCTTCTTTTTCGTCATCGGGTCTCCCGTCGTGTGGACAGTGTACGTTGATGATGCTGTAGTTGAAGAATCGACCCTTGATCCTCAGCTTGCACATTCTAGCGTTGATTGGAAACCACCCAATCACGCGTTGACGCATTTTGCCCAGCACTACAAAGCCGGTGCCCAGCTCGTTTGTGGTACCACAGCTCTGGTAAAAAGTAGCCGCTCGATGCCCGCTTTTCCATACCTTCTGTCCTATGCAGCAAACCCCCTGCAGTGCTACGACTTTGAAGTTCCGTGGTTGAAGATCGTCGTAGATTATCCTATCGCAGCCAGGGAAGCAGAGCGATTTGCAGTTCCATGTTCCGAGTTTCCAATCGTAGTCCTTAATTCGTCGCCTAGGTCTTTGCCGATTGTTCCGGTCCGTATTAACTTCTGTATTATTTGTAACATTGATTTTTTAAGGGCGGCTTGTTAATCCTTCCCCAACCCCCTGTCTCGCCGGAGGACCATCGTACACAGCACTGTTTAGAGTCCCACGCTGGCACGAGGACGATGATCAGCCGCTCCTAATATGGAGAACAGACGCTGTTATGAGCCGCCCCTAACATGGATAACAGACTGCGCCCTTTGAAGAGGGCAGCCCCCCCTTCCCTGTCAGCATATGACCAAGGTCCCACCGGAGTTGGTTACCCGATCTTTCTTTTGTTTACTAATACCCCAGTCGGCACCACGGGGAGGTAGGAATAGGAGTTACTGGACAAGAAGCTAAGGATCACAGTAGGATCTATTTTATACCTGCAGGTACGCGAAGTACCAATGGTACGCATTGTCCAGTCATTTACCAACTGAGCAAGACTTTCTATTAAAAAATATCAGTGAAGACCTTAACAGTTTCATGAATACTAAAATACTAAAAACACAAACAATACAAATAGATCACGAAACCGATAAAAATGGAGCAGAATAATTTAAGAAAGTTGACAATCATATAAAACAATATCACCAGTTTACGACCAATTGATACAAGGGAAACCTTAAATCATTTACTTTCAAAAAATAATATTGATATAGCCATTTTAAGAAAAATCTGGTTCAAGCCCAATGAAATATACAAATACCCAAATTATAAACTAATTACGGAAACCAAATCCACTGGCTACAGTGGTGTTTGATTCTTATATAAGAATGAGTTGGATAAATACTCTAAATTACATCTAATAGAATCAATAGCAATAGTTACCCAAAACACTTAGCCTAAAATATTATTTATTTCCGTTTATATCCCCCCACCCCCTATAAATAACAATAACATTAGAGAACCCATTAAAAACTATAAGATTCAATAGACAAGCTCGAAGGATCAGTAATACTAGTTGGAGATTTTAATCACCTTAATAGACTTTGGAATCCATACTACGAAAACTGTGGAGAGGAGAATTATTAGAGCACTTATTAGATAATAGTGAATTAATTCTGCTAAACGATGGTTAAAGTACGCTTATAAAAACCCCATCTACACTCCCATCAGCTATTGATCAGACGTTCGCAACACCAGAACTAACAAGTAGAATTAACTGGGGGGTTACAAATGAAGACTTTTTTAAGTTATCATAGAGTGATCCAATTTGAAATAGATAAAACAGGTAATAAATATTGGACTCGGAAAAAATGCGACACTTTGTTTTGGGTGTAACTTTTTATCGCGTGGGTTTGGGAAATTTTGGGTAATACTAGTTGAGAAAGTCATATTTATGTGTGCAAAGTTTTATTGCGATTTGTCAAGTAGTTTTCAAGATGTATTCGAAACAAGAAGAGCTACGCCAGCAAATCTTGGGCGCGGTGATCGTTATCCTGGTCAGTCGCACAGATGGATCGGCAAAAGGCTTGGAATCCACTAATCTACCATGTCCCGCGTAGTGAAGATGTTCCAGGAGACGAAGATCATTGAGCGGCGCGCTGGAAGCGGCCGAAAACCGAAAACGGAATATCCAGGTAAGGCGCGAAAGATAAGGCAGTTTTTTAAGAATAACCCGAACCTTTCCACCCGAGATGTGGCCAAAAAGGTCAATTCGTCGAAGTGGTTCGTCCAGCAGACCATGAAGCAGGCTGGGCTACGTGTTTTTAAGGTCAGGAAGGCGCCAAACCGGACTGACAAGCAAAATACGGTGGCCAAATTGCGTGCGCGGAAGCTGTACCGTGAGTGGCTGGTCAAGCCAGGCTGTCTCGTTATGGACGACGAGACATATATCAAGGTGGACACCAAACAAATGCCTGGCCTCGAGTTTTTTGTCGATACGTCCCGCATAGAGGTACCGGAAAAGTTCCGGAAGAGAAAGATGGACAAATTCGCGAAGAAGTACTTGTTGTAGCAGGCGATCTGCGAGTGCAGACGGTACAGCAAGCCGTTCGTTACAACCGGCACCATAAACGGGCAGATTTATCGAGAGGAATGCTTGCAGAAGCGCTTGCTGCCCTTCCTCCGCTCTCACCGTGGTCCCACGCTGTTTTGGCCGGATCTCGCTTTGTGCCATCACGCCAAGCCTGTAATGGAATGGTACGAAGCGAAGGGCGTTAATGTGGTCCCGAAGGAGGCGAACCCGCCAAATACACCAGAACTTCGTCCGATCGAAAAGTTTTGGGCGATAATGAAGAAGAAGTTGAAGAAAAGCGGAATAACATTCAAAACCGATGAAGCTTTGAAGAAAACTTGTGAGAAATTGTGTAAGGAAGATGGACAAAGCCTCGCCTAAGATCTCATGAGCAGTTTTAAGAAAAATGTCCGAGCATCCAGCTTTGGGGAGGAAATTTAATAAATAAATTATGCCAAAACATAGCTTATATATAGTTATATAATCCCTGAAAATTTGAGTAGTATCCGATTTAAAATGAATTTTTGGTGATCATTTTTGTTGGTCTCATTTTTTCCGAGTCCAGTCTTTATTTACAACTATAAATCAAATTATTTCAATAAAAATCAAGCAACAGAAAAATTAAACGAACTTCAACCACATCCACTCCACACACCGGAGATATATACGAAATAACACAAGAAATATTTCTGAAATGTACCTACAACATCAATAATAAAAATAAAAATAAAAATCCATAAAAATGGTGGACGGATCAAATTAAAGAACAATTTATTCCAATTGTTATGTTTGTATTCTCCGTGCTTGGAATAACGATTATGATGTAGAAGGAGATGTTCGTTCATCGCCATGAGGCACCAAGAGTGAACAGTAATGTTTTGCTAGAATTAACGATATGAAGAGAAAGTGTTGGAAGTTCCGTCAATGTACGGTAGGTTGAAAATTGAATAGAAGTATTGAAAATTGAGCGAAAGGGCATGGGTAAAGTAGTACTCGAACCAAGGACGTTACCTTTGCCTAACATCGCACTGTGGGTAGATCAAGGCACGGGCGAATCCGCCACCCTCAATAGGCAAAAGTAACGTGTTGGACCGGTACATGAGCTTATCAGTTATTAGATCGAGTTACTAGCGTCCAGTGTTTCAATTTTCCGTGACGGAAGCCATTTTTAAAATTTCCAATTTGGCATGCCACTTTTGCCGTAAACTTGCTTTACATTTGCACATAGTAATAATATACAGATCGTTCAAATATCCGAGCCCTGTTAGAAATTGCACACAAAGCATAAGGTATGCGACCAATGAAAAACTAAAAACTAAAACAATTTTTAAAGGAATGTTAAAAAAATTCCAACGAAACAAACTCTTTAGCTAAATTGTTTACATTTGAATTATGAAAACCTTCTCGGGCTTTTTAAGAAGTTGGCTACCACCAAGATCTCACACAAGCACCTTATTTTGCTTCGTGTTTGAGCCCACCGACTGGCTACAAATTAATTACTGGCTTGGTTAACCGACTAGTAACTAATGGCTGCCTAAATGCGCCAACGGCTTGCTAGCAACAGCCATCAGGCAAACCGGGCCTAGGTTCTTGCAACACGCTAGCTATCAATGCAATGCCACTCCGAATTGAAGCCAGTGCACCCTCCAGGGTACTGCCTCCGCCAGCTGTCAAACCAATACTGTGAACAGACCCGCACTGCTTCAATGCTGCAGAACGAATGAGACATTTTTGAAGGTGTGCCCAATTTATTTTGTTAAAGGCTGCATATAAGACCTCCCTTGCTCACTTTTGAAATCTGTGATAGGAAAGTACTGTGCATGTAGTAAACTTAGCCTGCAAATCGATATTGTAAGACATCACCTTTTATTTGCCTTATTTTCAAAAGTTTCCGATTAATCAAGGATAATTTTTAATAGTTGAATTGATACGCGGGAAAATTTTCAATCGATTTGTGTAGACATCTTGAAAATCTATAGAGGAGGGCTTCAAATGGTGAGTTGACAACATCGAAGGAGGGTGCGACCGACCTCTCGTCCTCACAAGTTCCTACCTCACGCCTCCACGAGTCATATGATCACAATAGCGTGGGCAATGTTGTCATTTTGACAATAGCAAAGTGAAGGGGTGTGACTCAAGATCGTGTACCTATAAATCAAATCCATACCTGTAATTCATTTCATAGTATTTTCCATTCACATTTAATTAATAATTTCAGCACGCTTTGGAATCATCTTTGCATTCCAAAACCATTTATAACAAGAGCCTGGAGCAACATGAGCAACAAAGGCTGAATTTGTTTTTCAGCATTTCAGCATAACATTTACTCTAAAATTGCACTTCTGAATTTCAACTACTATATTCGTAAAATACTGACATGTGCTTATAAGTAGGTTATATTATGTGGCATTATGTAAAGATAAGCCATTCATTTCAGAAATCATCAAATTCGATACTCCAATTGATAAAATTGAAATGTAACTAAAACAGTATATAGAAAAAAATATCAGAAATAAAGAACACGTCTTATAAAATAATATCTTTCATTGAAATTTCATAATGATATTTGAAATGATCTATTCCTTTTCCAGCTTTTCCAGGACTAGTATATACTACTATCTAATACGTATCAAATTTTTATATTTTTTTTTTCAGCAACAATACAGTGGATGTCAGGCATATTTTGTTCATACGCATATTATGTTCTTGTATTAAATCAAATATCTTTTCATTGAAATTGTTGAAAGGATTGATCTACTCTGCTTTTCAGCTATTCCAGGACTATTAGATATTAATACAAATCCAATTCTTATTTTGCAGTAACAATCCAGTGGCTGTCAGTTATGTTTTGTAAATAGATATATTATATTATATTGCGTACATTACATACATAGAATCATTTACAAAGGTTAAGAGGGGAATACAGGGTGCCAGACGAAGTGTAGGCTGGATGAGGGATTCGTGGTTATTTGGGCCAAGTCATGGATGACAATTATGCTTTCTTTGATGGAAATTATCAGATCAAGATCAGCGAAGGTCTAATTATCTTCCGACAGTCTACAGCGAGTTTGCTAATCCTATTTTTAACAAACCACCAGACGGAAATCCTGATATGTATTGCTTACTGTTCATTGCCTGTAATAAGAGCGTTTCGTTGGAAGGAGATTCTCTATCCTTTCCGTGGGTTTAGTGTAAGTGATTCTGCTTACGGGTAAACACCCCCGGTTTTTGCCCTTCATACAACGGAATAGTGAGGATTACAATTTGATCTTGCAATTAGGGAGAACTGTACGCCATGGCAAGTCCTGCACTGGTAGTGGCTTCCTATCACATCACATCACATCACATCTTGAAAATCTATCGAGGATTGATTGAGTAATTAGCGTTTAATTTGTAACGATATTTCGTGACGGTCGCAATTTTCAGATTTTCATTTGACACCCTACCCTTGCCGTAAGACGTAGTCTACGTCAAAAATAAACCCTGAATTGAATCATGTAACCGGGAACAAGTTCACGTTTTTCGGTAACGTGTTCTAGTTGTTCGGAATTTTTGGGAACACTTTTATTTCTGTGCAATGTACCGCCACTGAGTTTTAAACATATTTTGATTAGCCTGTATGATTAAATTCGTCAGTTCGTTTAGTGCGGATATCCACAAGAAGTCTCAATGGATTTTTTTTTGTAATCCATCCCATACCTTGTTAATAACGGAATCAATTAAACGAAACAGAAATGCAATGAAGGTTGGGGCAACAAATCTGTGGATTGAACTAGAAGCAACCATATGTCACCGCCACTGAACTTATCACGTCAGAAATAAGAATAGTTTAATCACAGAGAACAGACGTTCATCTTCGGTTTGCAACTTGTGTAAAACTTCAAACCGACATTTCAAATGTATGTCGTTATACTCCTGGTAGGCAGCGCTGCAGTAGTGCGATAATTGTCATGTAAATATTTATCAATAAAAAAGCCTTGCACATAACCTGAAAAGTTTTGTTTGTTTTTCTCAGCATTTGCTCCTTATACCGACTGCCCATATTAACTTTTACACACGTTTTTCAAGAAAAGGTATATGGACATCAATGTCTGTTCTCTGTGGTTTAATGATCTTCCAAGATCTGTGACCGTTTATTTCCAGCAATTGCGAGCAACAGCAGAAACGTCCAAAGTTAATCTACTCAAGCGACCTGTCCCTCTCGTCACGTCCTAGTTGGCTGTCATCGTCTTCGTTGTCGTTGAAAAGCAACTGACTGGCTGCTTTGTCTCTGTCAGCAACGGAAGCAAGGACAAAAATGCGAACCAGGACGATGAAAAACTGAAAAAAAAAAAGATCCACGGCTGCCTTTGGTCAGGTTTGTGGAAGAAACTGTCGGCCATAAATTTAGTTTTCCTGCTGGCTGGCATTCAGGCTGTGTGCAAAGGTCAAGATGCAACAGAGGGAAAACTTACGACAGGATCGTGCGGTTGGCAGTGTGACACATTGAGTACTGCTTTTTGCTCGACATTAGTGAAACGCAATGGAGCGCACTGCGAAACAGTAACTGATGGCCAGGCTCAAGAGGTATAATGAGAATTTATTGCTTGGTGAGTTTTATTGAAACGGTGCTACATGGCGATTGATGGAGGTTGGACGGGAAATCTCGGGAGTGTTTTGTTTATTTGAAAGACATTTTTAAATTATTAGCTATATGGCCTATTAAGCTGAACCCTCTCTTTGACAAGTGAAATTGTGTTTTTAAAAAATGAATGTTTTCACTACACAGTTCAAACAAGTTGCAATATCATGAATGGAGTGTCTCCAAACATACAGGGGCACATTAAAGATGGTGTAATGTTCTGAGACATTTCAAACACTGCGTACAATATTGTACACCAAAGTCCACCTTCGTTAGTCATATTTCTTGCAAGAAGCTGCTTCACGTGTTATGAAATACAATTCTACATGATTTAATATTTACATCACATTGAAAACTCAGATTGTTTCTGTGTAGAGATGACGTTATTTGCATATCTTTCTACGGATCCTGTTAAATTTAGAAAGAGTCGCTATGTTCAAATATTGGAAAATTATTAACAATTTGTCTTGATTCCCATGAACGAATTCATCGGAACGTATTTGAATTGAATAAGACAGCTTTTTGAGTAGAATTTTAACCATAAGTAAGTTATTGGTACCAACAGTAAGAAATAAAAAGTGTGTAGAAAAACAAATGTGGTTGCACAGAAAATAAATGAATTAGAGCAAAGTAGAGCAAATGTGGAAAGATTCGTCTCGTAAATACTAGTTTTTTTGTAAGCATGTACAAGGAAATCTTAAATCTTTAATACAACATACCTGATTTTGGCGATTTCAGGCTTAAATTAACATAATCCCATGAATTTTTGCTCAATATACCATTCCATACATGTGGCCCTGCTTTACGGTTCAGAAAAGGGTAAGGGCGCGTTCTGTCAACTTGGTCGTGGCAGATTTCATGTGTGAACGGGCTTCCACATCAACGTTCAAAAGTGCCTGAACCAAATGAACAGCTTGTTATGACCACTTGGAGATGCGATGGGGGATTATTGCCCAAATATTCCCAAATGTGGCTGCATTAAAATGTCTCTTGTCTTCTATAAATAAACATGATGGAATTAAGAAAACGCGTGGAAATTCATCGTGAATTATCTCCCATATGCATCCGTCGAACCATTCTGAACGGCCGTTGTTCGAATGTCACCATGAATAGCTCACATGCGCATTGCATGTTACCAATTACTAATGCCTTCTTTCCTTTCTCCTGTTCTCTTCCTCACTTGAGAGGTGGTAAGTGCTCTCAAAAAAACGCGGAGATAAACAGGTAACTGTTATCTATTTTGACCGTGAAGCGTACACTAAAATAAGCGACTAAATGTTCCGATTTTTCATGTGATTACCCTGGCACCTGTTGGTCGGTCTACCGATCAGTAGTCAATATATACTAGTTGCCTATATACTTTGAAAATTTGACAGCTCCATCAGTTTGTTCACGGCAGCTATGGCGAGAACAGTGAAACAACGTCAATCTATGGTTTGTTTGACCGCCTGCTCCATCTGGCCCTAAAACAGTCGGCCATCGTGGCCCACTTCATGTCGGCCGGATACGATCGCGGAAACATCTACAAGATTCTGGTACTTCTGGAGAATGGAGAGACCATCGAGCGGAAGCCTGGTTCCGGCCGTCCGACCATTTTAAGCGACCGCAGGATTCAACAGAAACTCAAACGGAAGACGGAAGGCAAGGTGGCCACTTATTTCCGTGCGTTGTGCCGGGAGGTCGGTGCGACCGGCCAAACGGTCAAGAAGTATTTGGCCAAAATGAATATCCACATGCGGAAGCGTCAGTCCAAGCCAGCCGTGTTGGAGAACCAACCGGAAACCCAGAAACAACGGCTGAAGATTCTGGTCAAAGAGATGTTCCCGGCGAAGCGGAACGTCCCAAATAACATTGCTAAGACCATCCTGCTTTATTAAGTTTTATTAAAGTTTTATGAAAGCCACTTGAAATCAATTTGGTTTTATTATGGCACCAAGAGGTGCCAATAGGCTCCATATTTTAGTCAGCTTTATGAGAACCTACACAACTTGTTAACAACAATCTTAAAACCGTGTTTCTCAAATTCCTTTTACTCCTATCAAAGGTTTTATTTCGACTTTCTGAACTCGTAAAATGCTGTTTTGAAATGCCGCTTTTGGACTCATTGATTTTATCTTATTATGGTCAGTTGAAAAAGCATTATAAACCCATTTTACCTCCAGTAAATGCATTAAACGGCAAATTGGCATTGGAGGAAGTCACCATGAGACCAAATAGTTTTATAATAGTCATTGCGAAGAAAAATTGGTTTTATGGCAAAACTGTGATTTTTTTCCAATCGCCATATTGAAATATAAGAAATAATTGAAATGTGGAAAAACAAATGCATCAAATTTTCAATGGCATGCAAATAAACTGCAGATCGGAGACTTATTTCGGCATTCTTTTAGATAATCTAATCCAATTCCAAGCACTTTTCAGGAAATTCATAATTAATCTATCAAATATATTTGTTTTATTTCGATTTATGTTGTTGTAAATTCACATAATTTCCGAGGCGCATTAATTTTCGACTCTTACCGTGCCAATAATATAATTTGGAGCATAATACGCTGTAGAAAACACAATTTGTTCTGGATATTTTGCTATCAAACAAAATTTCCCGCAACACTAGACCTTTTTATTACTGCAAAATGAATCAGAAGAGCAGAGAATCGAACAAAGCAGAACAACAAAAACCAACCTCGATTTCACAGTGAAGTTTGACAGCTGTGGCCATCTGGCCACATTCTGGTTTTAATGGCAGCCAATAGGTTTTATGAAGGTTCTCAAGTGGTCATAACATCTTTCAGTAGAACAATTTCAAAATCTTTATTTTCTCATAAAGGTTTTATTAACTTGTTTTCACAACCGTCTATAGAGTGGGCCATTTTGTACACATTTCAGCTTTAAAGAAGCATAGAGGAGGTGCTGGTAGACAAAACAGTTTTGAATGTAGTTTTATCAACAAAGCCGGGAGGAGTGCTATACGGCTGAAATAAAACTAAAATTGTTACTTGGGGTTCGTACCTATCTGCCGTCATGGACGACGATACGTACCTCACGTTCGACGGCAACGACTGGCAAGGCAAAGACTACTTCACCTCCCCGAAAAAAGAAATTAGAAGCGATGTGAAGTACATAGCGCACACATAGTTCCCAAAGAAGGTGTTTCTGTGGCTAATAATCAGTGAAAAGGGGATGTCACGTCCCTTCTTCTTTTTGTCGAGGCTGGCAGTGAACGGCGAGATCTACAGTATGAAATGCCTCCCAGAAGTTGCCGCTTTCACTAAAGAGTACCAAAAGGATGACGGCGTGGTGTTTTGGCCGGATCTAACGTCGGCCCAGGAGGAAATGGAGCTGTTGGGCAAGCATGCCAAACCCTCTCAACGTGCCCCAGCTCCACACAATCGAGAAATTCTGTGGCAATTTGAAGAGGAGAGTTTATTCAAATAATTTCGTGGCCAAAACGACGGATGATTTGATCCAAAAGGAGACCAAGGAACTGAGGAATATGCCTACAAGCTTTTTTTTTCACCTATGCCAAATTTTTGTGAAGTTTTTTATTTCTTAATGAATAAAATTCAATTTGGTTTGTTAAAATATCTTTTTCCGTTCTTTTTTACCATCCATCCGAAAAATGTCGCTCTATTTTTAATGCGCGCATTACATCAAAGTAAGATTTAATTTATAGATGAAGAACGGGGAATAGCCCTCACCAATGTTACTTTCAGCAAACATTTCTATCTCAAGCAATCAAATGACCACGACAAAATGTACTAAATTTCAATTAAATAACATAACGGGGAAAGGGAGGGACCATCAGGGCACCCAAGTGAAATGATTGGGATAGGGAGCATGGGACTGCCTCCTCCCTATTGTTAACATTTCGCAAAACGAGGGCAGGCTCTTCGACCGCATCTGTTGGGTTTATTCTGTCAATCGAGGGCTCGATTCTAGTGCTGTGAGTGTGAACTTGCTTTTGGAAGGAGATTCTCTTCCCTATTTTCGCGCGTTTTGCTTAAGTATCTGTTTACGGGCCCGCCCAAATGTTTTGGCCCTTCATACAGAAGCTTGATTAGCACAAACAACAAAAGCCTGATCAAATCGTTTTTCAGATTAGTCCACTGCTATGGAAAGTTACCTTGCAACAATAGATTGTAGTAGTATAACATAATCATCATCATCATCAATATAGCATTTTTTGGCTTGCAGAAAATTTCGTGTGTGTTCAAATGTTGTTTGATTTGTTTTGTTGTGTTTGTGTGTGTGTGTGTGTGTGTGTGTGTGTGTGTGTGTGTGTGTGTGTGTGTGTGTGTGTGTGTGTGTGTGTGTGTGTGTGTGTGTGTGTGTGTGTGTGTGTGTGTGTTTTAAGAACCCTCATCTTGTGCAGCACTTCGGCTATGGCTTCCCACCTGGTCTTCACTGCGTAAAAACGCTCCCCTCTTATCACACCCTCTTATATTGGTATGTAGTTGGTACTTAGACGGAAGAAAATCCTTAGAGAAAGGAACGGGCAAGCCCGATAATTGTTTTGCTAGTAAAACTCATGATGTTGAATATCACATTGACCATTCAACTATCGTCAAATTATTGACAATTATATTGGATCGAATTCACAAAAGGTTGCAATCAAATATGCAGGGTGTTCAATTTGTTCAAATACAACGTTTCATCGTTGTGTAGGTGCGCACCATGTGCATTCTGTGTATTGGTATTGGGGGCGGCTTTGGCCTCTGTTGCGGAAAAACCCGCAGCACTGGCAACTCCGTCTCTGCCGCAGAGTGATGCGTGCCGCCGGTTCACTCTGTACCTTTTGACAACTCGGCGGAGCATAAATCGAGACGAATGAAAGGTTGAATGGAACGATTAGATAGATAATAAAAACAAAACATTTCGAGATAGATAAACGTGGAAGATTTCTAGTGCGATAGTTGGTGTTAAATTTGTTAAACTACCGATTAAAATTAAGAAGATTCCTACTCTAAACTAAAATGAGATCTATTGTGTTGCTAAACTAGTGAGTAAACTTAAAATAATTAATGTTTTCTAAATAAAAATACATAATTTTGATTACTAGGTGAGTCCTAACCTGATCGGTTCAAGGGTGATCAAAATAGTAGTTTGGACGCAGATTTCTAAAAGTAAGTTGCTCTTAAATACTAGTTTAAAACCTATACATGTAGTTAAGTACAATTGACTGATACTTAAACCTAATTATGTACAATTTTTCTATGAACTATGTACAGATTAACGTAGTAAAAGCGCGATTTGCAGTTGAGTGTCTTTCCGCAAGAGGAAAACGGATCTAAAAGAAACTAAATTGTAAGTAAATAATTGGATGATTTCGCCTACTATTCTGAGATTAAAAATATATTAAATTCTAGCTTTGATCAGCTGTAAACGCGAACATTGATTACAAGGACTTGTTTTTAAAGAATCCGAACACCTCATATATAGGCTAACCAACGCGCGGGGTGGTGGGGGGGTGTTATTTGTGTGTGTTTGCGCGCAAGGAGGAAGGTCGCGAGGTGGTGTTTTATTTGTGTGGGGGAGGGGAGAACCCCCCTGCGATATTCGGGGGGGGAAATACACGGGGGGGAAAGGAATCATCTTTACCACCATCCGTCGGTACGGCTCGGCCAAGCACCGTGCGAGATCCGGGCAGCCACGTTCGGTGAGGACGCCAGCAGCTATCAAGGTGGTGAGGGAGCGTATTCGTCGAAAAATGAACCGCTCGATCCGGAAGACCGCTGCTGACCTGGCTGCGTCAATCGGCACTGCCCACACCATCATGACGAAGGACCTGGGATGCAAGCCGTACAAGAAACGCAAGGTTCGCGGGGTGACGGAGGCTACAACGAAGAAGAGGCTGAACAGAGCCAAATCAATACTTTCGCGGCACGCAGGTCAGGAGTTCGTGTTTTCTGATGAGTAACTCTTTGTCTTGCAACAGCCGCACAATGTCCAAAATGATCGGCTGTGGGCGTGTCGACGTTGGCCAGCATCCCTCCGTTCCACATAAATATCCCGCGGTTCTAGACCGCCATAAAACCATAAACCGACGTGGCGTCGGTGATGGTTTGGGGGCCGTATCCAGGCGTGGGAAGCTCCCACTGGTGTTTATCGAGAAAAACGTGAAAATCAATGCCACGCACTATAAGATTGGAGAAGTTTGTGGCCCCGGCACTTCGGGACCTCTACGGGAAGGATCATTACGTCTTTCAAGAGGACGCCACACTGGCCCACACGGAGAATATCGTCCAAGCGTGGGGGGCGGGAGAATTTAACTGATTTTCTCGATAAAACTTTGGGGCATCCCAGCTCCCCGGACCTTAATCCCCTGGTCTTTTATGTATGGTCGTACATTTTGACCAAGCAGAGTGAACATCAAGTGAGCACTATGGACCAATTTAAGAAGCTCATTTCCAAGATCTGGGACGAGATGCTGATGATCCAAGTGCGTGCCTCATGCAATTCTTTTGAGAAACGTCTCAAGCTCTTCAGCTGATATGACTTTTTTTTATTCCTTGTTTTTGTAGATTTTCAGCCCTAGGAGGCTATTCATAAACCATGTAGACTTTTCTGGGGGGGGGGGGGGGGGTTGGGTTTGTTTTGCCAAAGTCTTCGCTCCATACAAAATTTCAAAAAAAAAATGCATGGAGTTAAGTCTACGAGTTGGAGGGGGGTCTGAGATTTTCAGATATGAGTATTCGTGGTTTATTAACAGGCCCTAGGCTGGTTAATCTCCCATCGTAATCACTCAAATACCTCTTGGTTATTTTCCTTACTTGTCCGGGGGTGAGATTAGAATTCGTGACTATGGCGTAAGCGGTATGGAAAGTTAACCACTACGCCGGGGTCGCCCCTTCAGCTAACATGTCGTGAATTTTCTTAATAAACATTGCTTCAATAAAAATTGACTCAGAAAAGATTATCTTGCATTTTCATTTTTTATTTTTAAACACAGTTTTGAAGTGTATTCGAATTTATTGAACACCCTGTAGACGTATTTTATCTACGTTACAGTTTTAAACCAAACATCGGCACCATGCGAAAACGATTCTACACCTTGACCTATCAAACTGTTCACGATGGCAATTTGCATTATTAGTCAATAAAACATCATCATGGCGTAGAAGCAGTGAGAGTCTCACGTCAATCATGCGATATTCGATGAGCTGTATATGTTCTGTGATTTATTGCCTGGTCCGCGAGAACGATACCGGCCAGCACGAGATTCTACCAATCGGACGAATGAACGGATTAAAAGCATAAATCCATCGCTCGGAACGATCGGTAGGGGAATTCACTCTGACCGGCTGATCTTCATCACCGTCGCCGTGCTTCGCGCTGTCGGCCGATTTGGTGCGAGAGGGCAATTTCAATCGGTCGTCATTTGAGTGCCGCCACCCGCTGCTGTGGCACAAGCCATCTATTAGCCAGACGTGTGAATGCAAATCCCATAGTTTAGTGGTCGAGAGGGAATAAATTTTACGGATATTGACGGAACCAGAGGCGGGAAAACAATGGACTTTCAGTTAGTTCGAGTACCGGTGAACATTCATTTAAAGTCATTTCTGTCTGGGATCGTTGGAAAAAAAAGTCATTGCCATTTTGCTTATTCATCCAACCATCGTCAGAAATGGATTGATATGGGAATTGTTTGTCAGCCCCAGGAAAGATTTTTTTCCTGCTGATGAACATCGAATATGAAATGAATGCATGAAGGGAAAAAAAATGAAAGAAGTTTAGAGGGAAGCAACCAATTTTGCTACTGGTTTTTAGCAAGCGAAAGTCATGATTGAATGACCATTCAAATAACGAGTAATGATTTTGATAGGAATTTGTTTAAATGTCTACATCTTTCCAGGTATTGCTGCGTAATTGAAAAGCTACTTTCTGTAAATATTATCCAGTGCACAAAACTTATACAGGTTTCAAATGGGAGGCTTGTTGAGTTCTACGTAACATTAAAGTTCTATATTGGCTTTGATTTTAATTGATTGATCAAAGCTATTAGTTTCAATGGAAAATAGTAAATTCATTATTGAGAGTATTTTACCAGCAGCAAATATCAAAGGGAATTGATTCGTTTTAGAAAGCGTGCAGCCAATGGATCTTGTTTTTTTCAGTCGTTCAGTCCGAGGAATATTACTGACTGAAATTAAAAATTAAAGTGAACATCACAGTAACGGTCTGATTCTTAAAGTTGTTTAAAAATGCGTGTTAACATGAAGACTTCCTGGCATATTAAATAGCAATAATATCGTGTATATGTGCCCTCTTTTGATCGCCAAATCGTCTTCATTTTATAATTGGTGCATGGCATGATGTTCGTCACACACGTCAACTTCTAAGCTCCGCCACAATACAAGATAGTCGAAACTATCTGAAATATGTATTTGGATTGGATTTGGATTGGATTTGGATTGGATTTGGATTGGATTTGGA
>JAHHFK020001574.1:0-45381 GCA_024533555.2 Aedes koreicus
TTTATCGAATACTAGCTGAACCCGGTGCGTGCGCTGCTACGCTTGCAACTAAATGAATGCAAATTGAATAGAACTGGCACTTTTATGGTCGGTTTTCGGAATGAGTTTTTTTCTTGACTAAGAAGGGGTTCAAATTTCTATCAGAACATGCTTCTTACCCGAGAAATACACATTTTGTGTTTCAGTTACCTGGATAATTCTCATTTTTGGTTGAAATTTGTGTTTCATTTGTATGATAGCCCTCCCTTCCAGAGGGAGGAGAGGTCTCAAATCACCATATAATCATTGCTTTCAAACCTCCCAAATGCCAAATTTGGTTCCATTTGCTTGATTCGTTCTCGAGTAATGCAGAACTTTGTGTTTCGTTTGTATGAGAGCCCCCCTTCCAGAGAAGGGAGGGGACAAAAACAATCATAAGAACCTTCCCCAGCCCCAAAAACCCCTGCATACAAATTTTCACGCCGATCGGTTCTGTAGCTACCGCCCGTATAAACAATAACCATAAGAGGTGCCTAACCATCAATTCGGGGTATTATCCCAATTGTAAGCGGTATGGTTACACTATCTATAATATCGTTCCTGTATGGTATATGTTTATTAGGGCGAGTCTATAAGGGTCAGACAGACAGGCAGACATTCAATTTTAAATATTTAGAAATCCTGCCTCTTAAAACCCCCACATGCCAAAGGGGGTTTGATTTACTGGAATAGTTCTCGAGTTTTACAGAAATTTCGTTTTCATTTGTATGCGAGACCCCCCCTCCCCTCTTAAAGAGGGGGAGGGATCTTGAACTCCCATAGAATTATTTCTTGCCTCCAAAAACCTACACATGCCAAATTTGGTTCCATTTGCTTGATTTGTTCTTGAGTTCTGCAATCAATTCTGATTCATTTGTATGTGAGCCCCCCTTCCAGAAGGCGGAGTGGTCTCAATCCAAAAGGTTTTTCTTTTGGTTGTTTAGGCATAGGCATCCTTGAGATATAAAAACATTTCTTGCCTTCAAAAACCTCCAATGCCAAAATTGGTTCCATTTGCTTGATCAGTTTTCGAATTATGCAGAAATTTGTGTTTCATTTGTATGGGCGCCCCTCCCCTCCCCTTTTCAGAGGGCAGAGGGTCTCAAGCCACCATAGAAATATTTCTCTCCTTCAAAAACCTCGACATGCCGAATTTGATTCCATTTGCATGATTAGTTCTTGAGTTATGCAGAAATTTGTGTTTAATTTGTATGGGAGTCCACCTTTTCAGAGAAGGGAGGGGTCACGAGTCACCTTAGAAACATTTATTGCTTTCATTTGCTTCATTAGTTCTTGAGTTTTACAGAAATTCGTGTTTCATTTGTATGAAAGGCCACCCCTTCTAGAGGAAGGAGGGGTCTCAAACCACCATGGAAACATTTCTTGCCTTCAAAAACCCGCACATGCCATATTTGGTTCCATCTGCTTGATTAGTTATCGAGTTATGCAGAAATTTGTAATCCATTCATTTGTATGGGAGCCCCCCCCTTTCAGAAAGGGGAGGGGTCCCGAGGCATCTTAAAAACATTTATTGCTTTCAAAAACATCCACATACCAAAATTGGTTCCATTTGCTTGATCAATTTTCGAGTTATGCAGAAATTTGTGTTTCATTTGTATGGGCGCCCCTCCCTCTCCCCTTCAGAAGGCAGAGAGGTCTCAAGCCACCATTGAAACATTTATTGCTTTACAAAACCTCCACATGCCAAATTTGGTTCTATTTGCATGATTAGTTCTAGAGTTATGCAGAAATATGTATTTCATTAGTATGGGACCCCCCCCCCCCCTTTAGAGGAGGGAGGGGTCTCTTACTATCTTAAGAACCTTTCCTGGCCCCAAAAACTCCTGCATAAAAAATTTCACGCCGATCGGTTCAGTAGTGTCCGAGTCTATAAGGTTCAGACAGACAGACAGAAATTCATGTTTATATATATAGATATTTGTTTTAACTTTGTTAACTCGCATAATTTCCGAGGGCATTAATTTACGGCTCTTATCCTGCCAATATTCACTATAAAATTAAATGCGCATATGATCTGGACCATGATTCGCTGTTAAAAACTCAATTTGTTTTGGATATTTGGCAATCAACCTAAATTTTCGACAACACTAGAACTTTTTTCTGACATATTATTTACTGATAAATGAATTAGAAGAGCAGAAAATCAAACAAAGCAGAACAACAAAAATGAACCACGATATCACAGTGAAGTTTTACAGCTGTGGCCATTTGACCGTATGCTGGTTTTTATGACAGCCAATAGGTTTTATGAAGGTTCTCAAGTGGTTATGACATCTTTCACTAGAACATTTTCAAAATCTTTATGGTCTCATAATGGTTTTATTCACTTGTTTTCACAACCGTCTCTAGATTGTGCCACTTTGTACAAATTTCGGCTTTAAAGAAGCATAGAGAAGGTGTTGGTAGACAAAACAGTTTTGAGTGTAGTTTTATCAACTAAGCTGAGAGAAGTGCTATACGGCGAGAATAAAACTAAAATTGTTACTTGTGATACCCTTCCTGACACTATTCTCCAAGGCTTTTTCGAGAACCGGACCAGAAGGATTTTTTCTAGAACGGGACCAGCAAGGTTTTTTTTTCTAGAACGTCGTGCAGGCTGCGGCAGGAATAAATGCAAAAATGTTTAAACTTCTATATTAGGTTAATTTGTGTAACATTTGTGTTTATGTTTACTTTCAAGTGTTGCATCATAACATTGGAATAGTTTTGTTCCAAATTCTTGAAAATTGAACGCCCAAGAGGTTTACTGCTCGTCAAGAAGACATCGAAGGAGATTGTCAAGTAAGTAGAATGTCAATTGGCCACCGTTTATCGCATCAAAAAGTCTCTACATCAATCTATGGTCCTAAGCAGCGAAAGCCGGGGCGTGGGAGTCCGTGGTTAGCACGTAAGCCAAACGTGATCAAATCGGTACGTTCCATCGGGAAACTTGTCATCAAAGAAGACTTGCACGCATCGTCCAGAGCTATAGTGAAACGTCCCTTGATTACGGAGCGGCTAAAAAAACTACGAGTGACTCGTTTGAAAACATTGGGTTCTTTGTTGAAGGAGTAAAAAATGACAATCCTGTTCCCGGACAAAAAGCTGTTCAGCATCCATGCTGTGTCCAACAACCGCACAGACCGGTTCATTTCACCAACGAAAGATGAAGATGTACCGGAGAAAGTAAAATCCGGCTGATGTCATGATGTTTGGCTTGGTAGCGTCCAACAGTTTGAAAATGCCGCCTGTTTTCATTGATGCTGATGTTAACATCAATAACAAAGTGTATCTTGGTACTTTGAAGGACCAAGTGCTTCTCTGGATGAAGGCCAACTTCTTTGAGGATCACTACGTTGCCCTACAGTATGATGGAGCGTCATGTCACACGTCAAATCGAGCCCAATTATAGCTGATGAAAAATATGAAGTATTGGCCGAAAGATTTGAGGCCCCCTAGCAATGCAGACCTTAATCCGTTGGATTGTTCGATCTAGAGGTATGTTGAAACACAAACCTGCAAAACTTCTCAGCCTAGTGTGAAGACCCTGAAGTCTGTCATAACGCGCACATGGCAGTCGACGGCGGTTAACTACGTTCAAATGCGTGTTCTAGCTTCCGGCGGCATCTTGAGGAGGTCATTTGTAAGAATGGGGGACAATTCGAGTAAACTTGTATGAAGGTGTAAAGATGATATTATTTACCTTTGCATGGGTCCCCTCTCAATGCTAAATTCCAGGCAATGAGAAGGCGGACTCTGTACCAAAGGTGGGCGCAAAAGAAGGCGAGATTTTTGAAAGAAGAATTTCACATGATGATTTTTTCCCATTAGTACGTCAGGGTTCTCTTCAAAGTTGGCAAAACGATTGGACAAGTAATTCTCTTGGGCGGTGGTTACATTCTATTATTCCAAATGTTTCGTCGAGATCGTGGTTCAAAGGTCTGGATGTAAGTCGCGGTTTCATTCGTGTGATGTCAAGACTTTTGTCCAACCACTACTCGCTAGACGCAAATCTCTACAGAATTAACCTCGTCGATAGCAACATATGTAGGTGCGGAACCGTTTATGATGACATCGATCACGCAGTTTGGTATTGCCCGTATAATGATGCCTCCAGAGCCCGAATATTGGTGGTCCGAGGTAGACAACCCTCACGCGAGGTAAGAGCTGTTTTGGGAATGCGTGATCTCCCCTACATGCAAGCGATTAACGAATTCCTTGGTTTGTCTGATCTAAGAGTGTAATGTCATCACCCCCTCCCCTCCAGTCTAGTAAATTCCCTGCCATTGTGTCCCAGTTATACTATCCTTTTGTTTCCGTGCTACTTATACCTGCTCAGCAAGCAGTGGTCACCGATCTGCGGCTTAGTTCCAGAAAGGGACCGTGGATTTGGTAGATGTCGCAATCATGAGCAGCAAATAATACCTTCAATAAGTTACCTGCCTAGCCCCTTCCAAACGATCATGTGACCCATTAACCTCGAGCTAGCCACGAATAATTGGCACCCCATTTTACTAAAATTGAAAAATTATACATTGTAAATAACAATATTGAATATCGGCTCCGTAAAGTGTTAGACACGCCTGAGTCTAACAAATAAACGAAATAATTAAAAAAAAAGATGATATTATTGCCTAAAGTAGTTGAAAAAGAGATTTGAAAGAAATACCATAGATTTTCGCATTTTTTCCTGCCACACCCTGTACTTGAAGTTGGCGGCGAAGTTTTTCTTGACGGCCTGCAGCGACGATCCGTTGCGTTTCTTTATATTCTAATGGCGGCAACCACCATGTTCTTCACCGGAAAATTCATGGAACGAAACTGAAAGATACTATCGCTGCCACTATTTTTTATAAGTTTCCTAACTGGCCCAAAAACGGTAGGTTAAGATATTTACGAATTTTGAATTAGTTGAACTCACGAACAATCGATCATTGAGTTTCACAATTCTTAGACATCTTTTGCTATTCTTTCATACTTTACTGCTGAATATCAAAAAAAATTGAATAATGCAACCACTTGTTAGAAATATTTCTGATCGATTGATGAAAAAAAATTAGAAAATCTAACGATTAATGAATGATTTGATGACGCTCAAAAGCTGACCACCTTACGAAACGCTCTCATTTTTAGATTTTCCCAATTTTCACCGCCATTCGTTACCAAAATATGTTATCAAGCGTCAAACACGAATATTTGTTTGAATCATAGGCTGAAGCTTGTCGTAATGTGTTGCTTGGGAAAGAATTTCTGACAAATCTGCAATTGTAACACGCCAAACATATTGGCCTGACATTCTTCGCACAAAACAGTCGCCGGCTGCGAAGCAAACGCAAACGCGGATGATAGACAACAGTAAGAGAAAAATGTCACCCTTTTGTTGCCGACATTTTCAAACAGTTTGGAAATGGCATGAGACTTTTTCTGGAATGCTTGATTAAAACCGCACATATTGAGTAAGCCATGGTTATGAGTTGTTATTATTTATTAGTATGATATGATTCCATACAAACAAATCTTAGTAACATAGTTATCTCAAGAGAACAGTGTGAAATTGTCATGTCATTTTCTCCCATGCCATTTTTCTTTAGCTTGTGTTCAATTTGGTCGTAAAGGAAATTGTAATATGTTATGGAGATAATGCCAATATACAGTCCATTTACCACCACATGTCTTGATTACTATTTTACTACTTCGTCAAATGAAGTTCACTTCCATCATAAAGATCCAGCGTTCTAGCTCTAGCTAAGTTCCCGTTAAAGAAAAATTCTTGAATATTTTTTTTTGTATTTTCAATGTTCAATGAGAACAAAATAAAAAGCTACATTCCCTGCACAACCTTCTAGTGAATCAATGCTTCACTACTGGCAATAAAGAATAGAGAAAGATCTGTGAAATTATCTGAAGGCGACCTAAAGTTTAATTTTAGTGTGCTAACACCCTTACTAGAGCAAGAAGAATAGTTTTAATCTTTTATCCAAGTACTTATTGACTCTTTAAATTAATGTCAAGGTTCATTTTATTTAGAATCTAATGCATTGTATGGGTTGATATTACAAAGTAGGTAAAAAGGAATAAAGTGTTCAAAACACAAATCTACAAGAAATTTCTAATTATCTAGACATCCAGTTCGAAAGTAATTATCGGATGGAAATTCAACCACTTATTTTCACATCATCAGTCCTAATGCTTATAAAATTCAGCTACCCTTATAAATCATGGTTTATCTCATAATATTCATATAAGCAAACTTCTTACTTAACTGCACTATTTGGCATGTCCTATATTTGATAGTAACATATCGCATATTAATGTGAATTGACCCGTGACAAAATGCAAACTAACACTTTATACACAAAATTTGAACTACACGAAAAGTCGCATTTTATGTGGCGCTTTCATATGTCACTCTTTTGCCCTGACTTTTCTCCAGTCTGCAACAACACACATTTCATTTGAGAAAGAAAATCATCGCTGTAAACTTCAACAAAAAAAAATCCGAAAGCATATCCGTTAATCATATCCGATTGGTTTAGTTATGATGATAAAGATTTCCAACAAGTATTTTTCACGGCGATTTAAAAATTACACTGAAGTTTTTTTACGCGGTTTTTTTACGCGGTACCATTACCGTCGTAAAAAAAAATTCAGTGTACTAGAAATTCTAAAGACAGCACGTTTCAAGATTTTATAATATTAGAGTAGTTTCAAGTCTATGACTTTAACAAACTGACACAATACAAGTTTGATATCTCAATGCGTTCAGAAAAGTAATTCCTGATCGCAATAAAAACCGCCGACAATCGTTTCAATGTTATAAACATTCAACTAAAATAACATTTATATCGTTACTCTCAACATCACTCTGTTGAACACCTATTTGCACACATCCCATCAGCGACAAAACATTCACACATCCACTTAGCAAGCCATGAACGCAACGTCACAAACCCGGTGACAGCCCCGCCAAAACTCCAATCAAAACAACCCAATCGAAGAAAAAAAAAAACAATCAAACAACACTCACTGTTCCTTGGACGACTCCTCCGAGTACAGATCATCGTCGGACAGCGACTCCGACAGCGTCCGCTTGGTTCCCTTGGAGGACGGCGGTGTCCACGTGTTGTGCTGATTGTTGGGGGTGGAGGTGGCAACAGGTACGACGCCGCCGCCGCCGCCGCCGCCGCCACCAACGATGCCGCCACCTCCGCCTCCACCGACCGTTGAGTAGCCCCAGTGTAGGGGCGTGCCGTGATGGTGGTGATGATGATGATCCATTTCTATTGTTTATCACTCGTCGCGGATTCGGAGGAAAAATCACTTTCACTTTCTCAATTTTCCGCAATGGTCGTGTTTATTTTTTTTTTCTTTGGCTAAGTGCCTTTCGCTAAGAATCAGGTGTTTGGCAAAATTTTTGTGTTGACCTCTAGCAATAGACACACGCGCTTGGCGCTCACTTGACGGGCGGCTACCGTCTTTCTTCTCGTTATGTTTTGTGTGTTTTCCGGTTTTTGCGCGACCGTAAGGCCTACACGTGACTTGTCATGTGTACAAACGACGTCCGACTGATTTAATGACGTATGCCGAACGCATGCAATGCATGTGCCATCCCCACTCCCGGCGGTTAATGTTTATGATTTTTATCACTCTTCTTGGTTCTTCCGCGTTGTTCTGTTGATTTGCTAAACCCTTCCCAGCAGGATGGGAGAGGGAGAGGATGAATGCACGTTCTTTGTTTATGTGCGCTCTCAACGGGATAGAAGACAGGGGTCCGCACAGCAGCGGGTCGCTGTAGGATACGCGAGAGAGCATATTGTTGAAAATGAATTCTTCGCTCGATTTTCATGGTGGGGGAAAGACCGAGCCCGTGCGAGCATTCATCACATTACCCCCACTCACTCGCATAGCAATGAACAGTGGTTCACTCGAGTGATACAGAGAGAGGAAAAAAATCGCTGATGCGAGAGCCACACGCTTGCACGTGTGCTTATGTTAAAGCATGGAAGCGTGGCCGGCTCGTGACTGAAACGGAAAGCATCGCCCACTTTTCCCATCTCTTTCGCACCACTGCAGTCGTTATGTGAGTGGCAGTCCGGTGGGTGGCTGGTAGTTTTCGAGATAGAATATCGCGTGTAGTAAACTGATGCTCCTAACTGACTGACTGGCTTTCGCCAAACGCCAAGCACGGTTCATGTTGACGTTGCTGTTATGCTTTGCTTGCCCGCTAACAGATCATGATGACTGCATGCATGTAAGTAGAGCACTTGTTGGATGCACAATTTGAGGTTCGCGCGTTTCGGTCACGTGTGGAGCCGTCGGTTGGTGGATCATCACCGTGCAGAAACATCAGAAGTGTGTGGCACACTGATTGGCGTGTGGTTGTGGCTGATGCAATGTGGGTCACGTGTAGGTCTTGAGCCCGGAAACGGAACAAGTGAATTCGAATTCGGCGACCTTGGACTGGTTTGCGTTTGTTGACTTTATACCTTCCCGGTCATGTTCTGGATTGTCTAATGTTTATTACTTTAGAGGTTATTAGAAAGCGTTCCAATATCACAGTGTACTTGATAGGCTAGCCAAATATTTGATAAATGACTGAACAATTTAAAAAAAAATAACTTTTTTTATGTTCTGCAAAACCAATGAGTTTTATGACGTAGACTACTATTACGGCAAGGATAGGCTGTCATATAAAACTTTGGAAACTAGCGACAGTTGCGAAAAATTGCAACGAGATTTTTTTCAAACGCATTGTCATTTTTGTAAAAAAAAAGTAATAAATCAGTAAAATCTAATATTATTTATGTAACGACCACTTTCGATAAGAAAGAAGAAGACATTTTAAGTATTTCTATAACCGACGTACCTTCAAAAATATCCTCGCTAAAACATAATTCAACTGAAATTCTTAGTTATTGCCAAAATTTCAACCGTATGAAAGGCGCAGCAAAAATGATAGAATTATAAATTTGATAGGCTCATCTTTTTCGGTAATTTTAGCCACTGAAACAAGTTGGGATGAACACTTTCAAGTGAAGAAATTTTTGAAAGTACTTTTAATTGTATTCAGAGATGACCGAAATTTTCATGAGTCCCAGAAAAAGTCTGGTGGAGATAGGTATGAGAACACATAGCAATTTCAGTCAAATTCAAATCATAATTTTATAACATTCTTTTCGGAATTATTCATGAAGAGGTTCCAATCAAGGTAATACGACGTCATGCCAATTCAAAATATCCAGTCTAATACAACAGACAAATAATAAATTTAAAAAATCGCAAGGAAAAAGCGCACAAAATTTACAAAAAAAAATAACAGCAATGAAGATTTAGAGACATATTTAGACGTTTGTAATCAACTTAATTTAGCCATTGACATCGCACTTGAAGAGTATAACAATAAACTGAAAATGAAATAAAGTCGTGCCCTAAGACCTTTTTCAATAACGTTAAAACAAAATTGAAATCTGACAATTTTCCATCATCCATGCATCTAGATGAACGCATTGGCAGCAATTTGGAAGAAATATGCAACCGGGAGCGGGACTTCTTTGATTTTATCCCGGATTTTCCTTGCGATATAGGTGTTAATAGAGTCACGGTACACGACATCCTGCATGCCCTTAACAATCTAGATGCCTTGAAAAGTGCTGCACCTGACGATATCCCCCCTGTATTCCTGAAGAACCTAGCTATGGAACTTACAGCTCCGTTGTTTTGGCTCTTTAAAATATCGCAAAATCGAAACTGGAATATTCCCGAAAATATGGAAAAACTCTTTTCTGGTGCCTATCTTTAAATCTGGCAAAAATCCGATGTACGTAATTACCGTGGTACTGCCATACATCTGTTGCATTCGTAACTATTCGAAGCAATAATCAATGAAGAATTATTTATCCTGATAAAGAATAGAATCTCAAATGTGCAACAAGGGTTCTATAAAGGTCGCTAAGCTGCCAAGAACTTATTAGAAGTCATTAACTGTTCATTGATTACAATGGAAAATGGCAACCACGTAGAAGCTCTTTATACAGACTTTAGCAAAGCATTTGATTGCGTTGATGTTCCAATGCTAATCTTCATATTGCACAAACTTGGCATAGAGTATTGCTTAAATGGGTTTAACCCTACCTAACAAACCGCCAGCAAATAATAAAATTCAATGGAAAGAAATCCCATCCCATTCAAGTCACTTCAGAAGTTCCACAAGGCTCTCATCTTGGCCCCCTCTTATTCATACTATACGTAAACGACATTTCCTTCATTTTGAAAACAACAAAAGAGCTTATTTATGCCGACGACATGAAACTATTTCTAGAAATAAGAAACCAAGAGGATACTAATATATTCCAGAATGAAATAAACATATTCCATACATGGTGTTCGAGAGGCTTACTGCAACTAAAAAAAAAAAAAAATGCAATTTAATATCATTCAGCAGAAAACGAAATACGCCAACTATCAATCTCATTAGGAAATCAAGATTTTGGAAAATGTGGAAGAGTAAGGGATCTAGGTGTAATCTTGGATTCCAAACTTAATTTCAATGATCATTATAATACCATTAGTCATAAAAATATATACATATACATAAATCAAAAAAAAAAAATCAAAAAAATTTCAAT
Source organism: Aedes koreicus (assembly GCA_024533555.2). Classification (NCBI taxonomy): domain Eukaryota; kingdom Metazoa; phylum Arthropoda; class Insecta; order Diptera; family Culicidae; genus Aedes; species Aedes koreicus. Next base: position 10,644 of record JAHHFK020001574.1, read on the forward strand.
AGGTTCTATTATGTATTATCATGCTAACCAAACACTGAGCCAATAAACATGGCCAAAATCATAATAATACCTTATGATTTTTTGCTACAAGAACTGCATGTAATCTTTCCTCGATTATCTTTTGATTTATTCGCTGTGTGAACCAAAATCAATTTCAACAACCAACCTTATCAAAATTGCTTTTTTTAAAGAACATTATAAAAATCATAGGTAAACGAAGAATGAAGCAGGTCGTGGTCGGTTTGTATTTCAAGAAGCTACGTCAAGTTTTTTCGGCCTCTCGCGAATTTGAGTTTTGGAAAGTGAAAACGGTTTCAAGTTTTGTAACGATTTATTTTGTTGATGTTCCGTTTAGATGAAGATTCGTCTGTTTTTTAAGTTCAAAAGTGCATCAGTGAGTTTGACTGCATCCAGAAAAAGCTATGAGAAGATGTGTCAAAACTAATCGACGTTTCTGTAGAATGACTGTTTGGAGGTGCAGCAAAACATTCACCCGATCCTGGAAAACTATCGTAGTCACTTGTAGCAGAGTTGATGACGACGTTCTTTTTATAGTTATTTGAGCTTTTAAAAATTTGTACAATATTCTGAGTATTTATCGGTTTGAACTTTATCAGATAATTGAATATGATAAAATGAGCATCCTTGCTGTTGATATACACCGTGTCCAATATATTCTCATACACTTTTTCCTTGCATTGGCCCGGGCGCTATTTTCAGAAATTTGAAAAACCTCGGAGTAAAGCGGGAATTTGTGTACCGAACCATCCGAAGGTACCGTGACACTTGCTCGTTGGATGACCGGAAGAGATCCGGTTGTACTCGTACGGTGCGGACTGCACGAGTTGTTATAGTGGCCAGGGAACGGATTAGACGAAAATCACGGCGCTCTGTACGTAAACTGGCCGCAGATCTGAATGTTTCGAGATCGTCAATGCACAATATACTGAAAAATGACCTCGGATTCCAAGCTTTCAAGAAACGTAAGGTTCACGGAGTTTCGGAACCTTCCAAGCAGAAACGACTCGAAAGAGCAAGTCTGCTTTTGTCGCGGCACGGTGGGGAAAAATTTATCTTTTCGGACGAAAAGTTATTCGTCTTGCAACAATCCCACAATGTCCAGAACGACAGATTGTGAGCTCTCTCTTCGAGAACTGTTCCAAAGAGTGATAGGAATATTCCACGGTTCCAAAGTGCTGCGTCAGTGATGGTTTGGGGAGAAATTTGCAAGCGAGGCAAATTACCACTGGTTTTCATCGAAAGCGTTAAAGTGAATGCCGTATATTATAAAACGGAAGTTTTGGAGAAAGTTGTCAAGCCATATGTACAAGAGGTGTTTGGAGATGATCACTATGTGTTTCAGCAGGACGGAACGCCATCGCATACTGCAAATCTCGTTCAGGGCTGGTGCCGAGAAAATTTGACCGACTTTTTGGTCAAGAATGAATGGCCTCCCAGTTCACCAGAGCTGAATCCCTTTTGTTTTTTGTGGTGTGGTATGTGGGGGGGGGGGGAAAAAAGCCGGGGGGGTTGTATATAAACAAATTTAAAAAAAAATTAAAAAAATTTTGGGGGGAAAAGGGGGGGGGGGGGGCGGGGGGCGCCGGTGGGGGGGTTTTGGAAAGGTGTGGGGGGGGGTTGGAGGGGGTGGGGGGTGTTTTTATAAAAAGTAGTTTGTTAGTTTTATATTTTTTTATTATAAATTAATTGGTTTTATTTTTTTTTTTTAATTTTGCGTCCTGGCGTTTCTGATTCTTTTATTTTTTTTTTTTTTTTTTTTTTGTTATAAAAATATTCTCCACACCAAGTTTTTTTTTACTGAACTCAGTAAAAATTTTACTGAATTTCAAACAGCTGAGTGTTCAGTAAGCAGTTCAGTAAAAGTATTTTTACTGAACGATCGTCAAACTAGTCATGAACTCTCAACTGTCAAAAATTACTGAAAAACTCAGTAAGCGACACGGAAGTTCAGTAAAATTTACAGTAAAAAACTGTGAAATTGGAAGCACGATAGCTACCAAAAATTACTGAATACATCATCAATCAATACCGAATTTCGGTAAAATTTACAAAAACATCAGTTTAAAATTTTGTTTTTTTTCCTGCTCTTAAGTTAAACGCATATAGCGGGTGGTTTTTTTTTAAATAATCATTTTTCTCATAAAATAATCCTGTGAAAGATGAGCTGTATTCTCAAGCGCCTGAAGAGATCTGGTCTCAGGATTCCGAAATAATAGCTGCAAGGTTTGGATTATGGGGATATACATGAATGGCTCATCGACGCGGACAGTTTTGTTGACACCATCAATACAGCGAACGACGTCATGGCTTCCGATGCATTTAGGAGTTGGCTGAGGAACATTCACAGCTAACGATTTTAGAAACATCTGTTGTTGCCTACGTTTTAACACTTGCAAATAAGTCTGGTGCCTTTAACTCGTTCAGAAAATCAATGGAAAGAATCAAAGAAAATATTATTTTGATCAGCTGCCACCGCTTTAGCACGCGAAAATGGCAGAGGTTTGACAGGTGTGATTTACACTCTCGCGTTCAGTAAAGATTACTGAATTCCAGTGATTTTCACATTTTGCGTCAGTATTTATTATGGTTTTACTGAAAATCGGTAAAGCATTTACTGAACAGCGGATTTTCAATGACAGTTCATTAGTTTACAAAGTACATCTGTAAAATAAATACAAATGTTCAGTAATATTTTCATACGAATTGCTGAAAACTTGTAGTTCTTTGACGGATATCTATAAATTGAAGAAATTTTACAGATCATTCAGTAGAAATTCTATTTTACTGATCAAAACCGTAATTTTTTTTTACTGAATATCAAAATTAGGATTTGGGAATACTGAAAAAAAAGTAGTTTTACTTAAAGAAAAAAAAAATCAATTTGTGTTGAAAAAAAAACAGTGACAAAATAAAGTTCCCACTTCAAAAATCGATATGTTTTCGATAAGTTTACATTGGAAGACCCCTCGATTGTTTATGTTTTGATATTTTGACATGTTTTGAAGCAAACGGCTCAACCGGTGCATTTGTATACGTGATCGCATTTGATTCAATTGAAAAAAATGGAGAACGCAGTGCTTTCGAAAGCAATTCCCTTGTGTATCCGAAAATTGGTCGTTCGTGATGTGCAAAACGGTGAATCGCACCGGGCTGTCGCTAAGAAGTACAGTATCAGTAAGGCAGCGGTTGGCAAAATTCTTCTGAAGCTTAAAACGTTTGGATCAGTGGTGGATCGCCCTGGCAGAGGCAGGAAGCGGAAAACGGATCCGAGAACGGACACCAAGATCATGCGCGAAGTCAAGAAGAACCCGAAGGTAACTGCCCGCGAGATCCAGGAAACCCTTCAGTTATCAGTTTCCAGTCGAACTGTTCGTCGCCGTCTCGTAGCACAGGGGTTGAATAGCAAACTTGCCCGGAAGCGCCCATTTATCAGCAAGGCAAACAAAGCCAAACGGCTTAAGTTTGCTAAGGAGCATGCTGATAACCCCTAGAGTTCTGGAAAACGGTTCTCTGGACGGACGAATCAAAATTCGAGCTGTTTAACCGAAAGCGGCGGGTTCGTGTTTGGTGCAGATCGCGAGAGGAGCTTCAGGAGCGCCACATCCAAGGCACGATGAAGCATGGAGGAGGAAATGTGATGGTCTGGGGGTGTTTTTCGTGGAGTGGAGTGGGAAGCATTGTGAATATCGACGAGATAATGACGGCAGATTCTTACATCAACATCCTGCGAGAAAATCTGGACGTTTCGCTGATCCAGACGGGCCTTGAAGAGAAGTTCGTATTCCAGCAGGACAACGACCCGAAGCATACTGCCAAGAAGACCAAGTCTTTCTTCCGGTCTTGTCGGATCAAACCGCTGGAATGGCCTCCACAAAGCCCGGACCTCAATCCCATCGAGAATTTGTGGGCGATTCTCGATGCCAGGGTTGACAAAACTGGTGTTACCAATAAAAATAACTATTTTGAAGCCCTGGAGCGCGCCTGGGAAGAGCTAGATCCACAGCACCTAAAGAACCTGGTCGAGAGCATATCGAAGCGCCTGCAGGAGGTCCTGAAGGCCAAAGAGGACACATCAATTATTGAAATGCTCTTATTTTACTTTAATTTATGTTTTCTGTAGCCTAAATGAAGTGGGCACTTTATTTTGTCACTGTTTTTTTTTTCAACACAAATTGATTTTTTTTCTTTAAGTAGAACTCCTTTTTTTTCAGTATTCCATAAGTGAAACTTAAAAAGAATATAAAAAATAAGATAATAAAAAAATACAGTGTGTTTACTATAATTTGGACCAAATAAATGAGAGAAATTGAAAAAACGATGAGGTGGGCACTTTATTTTGCCTATCAGTGTAGATTGCTCTCTTTAGAGGGTTCAACTTGTTTGATGCAGTTATTAGTTCAAGTAGTTCAATAGTTTGTATAATGTGGTGGGGAAAATAAAAGTTGGTAAAAAGTTGTTTTTTTTTTGGAGAGGGGGGGGGGTCTGGTTGTGTTGGTGTTATTTTCTTCGTTTCTTTTCGGTATCCCATTTTCGCCGTTTTCCACAAAACATTTTTTTTCGACGATATCGTATCAAAATATAAGTCTTGTGGATGCATTAATGAAATTTAGCATTTTTAGAGGTTTATTTTTGACGCTTAGGAACACCGTGACAGCATGTTGCGTATACGCAACACTGGCGCATTGCTCGACAAATAGAATGCTCTTGGGCAAATGAAAGAAAATGAAAGAGTTGTCTCTTAAATCATGATTTATTAAAAATCAAATAATTCAAACGAAGTTACAGTTTTGTTTTAAACGTTCGGACACAAGTTTTGAAAATTCATTCGTGATAAATATCGAAACATTTTGGGTGAAGGGCGACGTTGCATTTTTTACATTGATAGATCGTTTGTGAGTGGCACTGAGCACATCTCAATCTGCGTTTCTTTGAATGTTCCATTATAACGTGTTCGCGGACTACCAATCGCGGCAGTTTTCTTCGTCGCTGCGTATCTTCAGCATCCAAGTCTGATACAAAATCTTCTGCTTCTGATGGCTGTTTCTCAACAAACAATAAGAGAGCTCGTGTCAGTTCCGACTTGAATTGAAGTTGCGAGAGAGGTTTGGTTTTATTCTTCTTAGCGATGAGGCACTGGATCTTCCATGCATTCACTGAGGCTGTGTTAATACAACTAGTGAACAGGGGCCACCACCACTTTTTACCTCGAATGGCGATTCGGTAGTTTGAGACCGCATTGTCATGCAAATCTACTCCTCCCATGTGCTTATTGTATTCGCATATCATTCTTGGTTGAGGAATCGTTATATTTTTCTTTTCTTCGCGCGAATATCTCGAAGCTTTTTGTGCTGGTTCAGCAGCGATGAAATTTGAAGCAACTGTCACTTCGGAATTGTCTTGCCAGCCACACACATAAATCGAATTATTCTTCTCAAAACACGTATCGTACACATATTTCTTCAGACTTTTTCCTGTTTGAAATATGTTGTTCGCTCCTCTCAGTCTGTTGGATCGCACAGTTCCGATCGCTCGAATCTTTCTCTCATTCAGCAAACAGAATAAATAATATGACGTGAAAAAATTATCAAAGTAAATCGCATGAACTTCTGGATTTTCAATGGATTCGATCATGGAGAGAACCACTGATGCGCCAAGTCCAATGTTTTTATCAAATGAACTTGCTTTTCCTGTGAACGGAATGAAAAGAATCATAGATGCGCCAAATTCAATCTTTCATTGAATGAACTTACCTGCGTATGGAATGACATGAAAAAGGTATCCTGAATCGGAACATAAGCACCATAGTTTGAATCCGAAGCGAATTGGCTTTCCTCTAATGAACAGTTTGCAATTATGTCGACCGAAATACGGAATCATCTGTTCATCGATCGACAAATGCGTGGCAAAAATTCCAACTTGTTTGTACTTTTTGTTTAGAAGATCAATTAGAGGACGAACTTAAGCATATCTGTCTGATTTATTTATGTGATCGTTGTCTGTTAAATGCAAAACTGATTTGAGTCTTCGAAAAGCGTACCGAGTCATGGACTGTCGGCAGTCCAAGATCCGGCTGAACCGACCAATAGTTCTCGATTTGTGGCACTGTGTGATAGCCGGACAGAAGAAGAATCCCTATGAAGCGGAAGATTTCTTCTCGATTGGTGGTAAAGGTGATGTTCTTCTGTCCAGCGTAGATGTTTGTGTTCAAAACGATCATATCGATGATTTCGTCATCCGAAAACATTCGAAACAGGTCGAATGGAGATTTGCCGTCTGAGGAGAACCAAAAATAAATCACGGAATTGCAAAATTATTAAACCATTTACCATGATCTTGAACGATCGTTTGCTCCAAAGGTGTAGCAACATCTTCGTCTATCTCCGGGAATTTGAATGAATACCGCTTGAGCTTCTTCCACGTTGGCTTGCCAAATTTAGCTTCCACCGTGTATGGACGTCTATCGCTTTCCGAATGAGCAGTGCTCGTTGAGGGACCAGAGAAGTCTTTCACTGTCGATGCATAATTTATCTCAAACTCTCCAGCAATTTCGAGAGTTGGATCAATGTCATTCATCAAATTCTCATCATCAATTTGCTCTTCATCGCTCAATGCATCAACAGTTGCCGGGGGAATGTAAATAATTTCCGTGGTTTCGTTGAAAACAATCGCTTCCTCTTCATGTCCATTGTCACTGGACTGTTCCAAGATTTCCACTAATTTTCTGTTACTGCGAAGCGTTCGTGTTTCCATTTATTACGCGCAATAATGCAAAACAGACTATCGGGATAACAAGATCAAATCATGAATGGAAAAAAGCATAACGTTTGACATATAGGAAAACGCGCTAAAACAACATACACATACATGTTAATAATTATTCTTACGTTAGAGTGTATGAGTGTTGGTTGTTAGAGGAAAAAAGGACGTCAAAGTCGGGACGGGAACAAAAATAAAGCATGTATAAGAATTATGTACTCTTGATCGGTTGTATGTATGCAATACGGGCACAATTTAGGTGTATTTTAAATGGTTTAGCAACCATGGAACTGCTCTTGGGTTAATAAGTAAATTCCATACAAATTTCTAAATAGCTTTCGGTGCATGTGTTCATTATCTGAACAATTACTAATGGACAGTAATGTATGGGCTTAAAACATCACTAATGTCATTCTTGGCATGTATATGGCAATATTTATTTGTCGAGCAACGCGCCAGCGTTGCGTATACGCAACATACATTTTAAGCTCAAATGGTACACACTCAGCCACACCTTAATGGATGGTTAACTAGCTACAAATAATATTTGGCCTTTTGTGAACATATTCCCATTGTGAAACGACAAAAAATATAACCAGTAACTTCGAGTTTATGATTGAAATTGTGTCCATAAGACATGTACCAACTCATACAATGCAATTTGAGAATCTTTTTTTTCTATTGGTGTGTGTGAACACAGTCAGTAAGATAGCCAAAGGATATACCTTTCAAACAAACTAATTTGTTTTGATCGTATTCAACGTACATGCATACACGAATTTTTCAAAACCACTGTTGCGAATACGCAACAGCGGACGGAAATGGGTTAAATTGATTTTTTATTCCCCCATTCATTGATTCATTGTGCAATTTCACTGATTCTGATCAATCACGGAGTAGCAACCATTGATACGTGCAGTCAGTCAAGCTAAGCTAAGCTAAATGTAAACAAAAAAATTAATCCATCGGCCGGATTCGAACCTAGTGTGGATGTGAAGAGCTGTGATAGAACATGGTGGTTGTATTAACTACGCTATTGTAATTATTGAATAGATACTTGATTAACGAAGCTGATTACACAACTTAAGAATAGAGGCAAAACAACGCCTCCTAAGTTCATGACTCGCATCTGCCATTTCAATCATGAAATCATGAATAAGAGTAATCAATTCATAAAATAAAATAATTTTTTTTATTCATGAAAGCAGAAATGGATTTGTTTCCGTGCGGTATTAAAAATTGCTCTGTTTAAAATGTGAATAAATTCCAAAATACCTTGGGAAATGCTCCAACGACATCCTTACTGTTGGTTTAAATATGTCCAAATCAGCTCTTAAGCGTTATTTAACTTTCAGGCCTAATTTTTTCCAAGCGTTATTATGGATTTTGTGTATTCTGATTGATTTGGTGCTCAATAACATAGAAATGATTGAAAAAAGTAGGACATACACTTGTCTTCACAATGCAAAGCATCCATCACACTTTGTGAGTGTTTAAATCTGTTTAATTAGGCTGTTGAAAGTCTTATTTTTACCTATGAAGTAGGTCATTATTACGCTTTGTAAGCTTGGCAGATGCCTCCGTGCCGTGGGATTGTATCGGCATAAATGTACAGGATCAACAGATAAACAGGAGATGGACATGCGGGGGATTCCTCGGGTGTTATGACAGCACGTTCCTGAACTTTCCACATTGAGGATGTATGTTGCATCATTTGTTTGTTCTCTGTGTATTTGTAGCTGATCTGGCAGTGACTGTGTGGCCGCTTCGAGCGGTCAATCATTCTCATGCTCATTCAAGATTATTCAATATTTGGAACTGAATATTGTTTGTTTATGTTAATCTAATATTGTTTTAGTTAAATCAGTCATGTTGATCGAGTTAATCTTATTTTTTACAAACCAGCACTGACGGATCAAGCCATGCTATTGGAATAAATAAGGATTGGTAAACTGTGGATAGAACGGAAAGTTCTAACATTCTAACACTTCCCGCATAATCACAAATCATTCCTGGACCATTTCCCGTATTGTTGACGATAAACTTACAATCGCCTATATAGTTTTAACAATATATCAGATGGTAAAAGGCCAAATAATAATATGCTGAATAGGCGGTTAAGTTCAGTTACCATAAAAAAATGGCAATTTTCAAGAACAGTATTTTTTCTGTACTCTATGTCAAAAAGTTGATATATAATCCAGACCAAGTGCAGACTACAAAAACCTTTCAATGACAATATGGCATACAATAACAATATGTGTAAATGTTGACGTAATATGGTGAAAACGAGATTAAACTGTTTGATAACAATAACATAAGATGTGATAATATATCTTTCATTCGAAATACAAAATAATGATAAACCATTGTTTGTATTGAAGTAACGCAATGATGTTGCTACAATCCAAGAATTCTGATAAGTTTTTTTCACCACCGGTTTTTATAATCTCAGACATTCTTATCTTTCCAGACCCAACCGTTTGAAGAAAAAGGACCACCACTCAACCTTCTCAGACCAGCTGCTCACAATGACCATTTTTAAATAAATGTATATTCTGTAGACCTAACCAGGGCATTCTGTTTAACTATTCTCTCTGACGTTTCATTTTCCTGTTCTTTTCATATCTACTGAAGGCTGCTTGGGTTTCCTGCGTCTTTTTAAGGTAGATACCAAATCCTCCCTATCTCCATCGGTTGCATGGACGTGGTCAGGTGAGCGGTCGGAGAGTGTTTTTGAGGAGAATATTGCTTGAAGAAACGTATCAGTAACTGATTTCACTGCATGGTCTTCAACGAATTATTCCTCACCGTAGCTCCATCCACGAGGTATGCAAACGTCAATGCTATTGTTAATGCTAATGATAAAAATCATAGGTAAACCATATGAAAATAATACAGCGTCCAATATGATTTTTTTGTAAAGATTGTAGTCGAAAAAAAACAACTCTTTCTTACACAGACACGGGGAATGATGTGATCCTCAAAATGAGAAAAACAGGTCATGATTTCGTGAATATGCTTCGTGTTATGAATATACACCATGATATTCATGATATCATGAACTATTTGTCCGCTGGAATAAAATCATGAATCTATCGGGTTAAAACCATGCACTGAATTCTGACACTGATAACTTTATTCACGAGTCTGGCACATCTACTTTATCGACTCTAAATGTGAACCAAAAAATAAATCAACCGTCAAGATTTGAACTTGGTATTGATATGAAGAGCTGTGATAGTACTTGGTGGATGAACTTGCTACGCTCTTGTTATTCTTGAACAGATTCTTGATTAATGAAGCTTATTACACAATTTTAGATTAGAGGCAAAACAACGCTTCCAAAAAGTACAAGGTACAGCCCAATGGGGTTGTGCGCAAAGGTGACGTAGGACTACGCAGCAATCTAATTCCCATACACTTTCCAGAGACGTCAGGGCCATCCGCCAATTGATTTAAGTCAGTCGGGAAGCTACGCTTTCAATCCGCTCGGAAATGTCATTGACGAAGCTGTTCATAATGCTTATCGCTTTGGAGGAAACGACAGTATCGGGTTAAAATGCTTCAGCACCCGGTAGATGTGGTGCTATACGTTTTCTTTTTCCGAACTTTGCTACTGGAACTGTTTGCCTTCCGAGATGGTGGAGCGAGAATGCACCATAAGAGCACATCCTGTTGATATGATCGACCACCTGGAGATCATTATCCTTATTGCGTTGTAGATGGTTGTGGTCTGTTTGGGAATTCAAAGTCTATTATTGCCGATAGACGTCTAGGTCGAAAAAGTGCTAATGGAACGTTCGACCAGCATTAGGAAGTAAATATGTAAGAAAATTCTATTGTAAACTCTTTAGATAGCATTTGGTGGCTCTTAATGATGATACGGCCCCGGTTGTATTTTCTACGATGGTTGAGAGGGCCACTATCTTTAACGCGTAGAAGATAGTTATGGATCTGTTGGTTCGTTGGTTGTTCAACGCGCTTTGCCATTTACTCCGGGACGCGGCGTTTAAAGCAATGCCATGTTCAGTCGGGTAATGGAAATTTCAAACAGCACAAGAGAAAAATTCAAACAAACTCTTTAGTTGGCAAATTGATTTGGTCGTCCTGAAAAGGACGGATTTAGTTGACGGGGGAGAAACATGGTTCGCGATTGAACTTGGGCTTTCTTCTTGGTATTCTTGGTTCAGTTCCTCGTTGTTGCGGGTGGCCATCTGCAGGTGACGTGGGATAATTCTTGTCTCGTTGATGTCACGGGCGGCATTTCCCGCCAACTCGTAGGCTTCAGCAGCCATGTTTCTCGCAGCGAGGTTGACGGGAGCATCGGCACCAACAGCCAACTTCACCAACGCCTCTCTGGGCAACGACTGCTCGCCAGTGCACCCTCCAGGGTGCTTGCTGCCGCCAACTGCGATCCTACAGCCACTGCACAGCTCCACGACTGTCGTAAGACTGAATCAAAATGTTCTGCTAAGAGCTATTAGGTAATGGCGTCGGATGCTAGTGCACGAAAGAAGGCGGTACCAACGAAGGCAATGTGATACAAATTGCATCAAAGGGGACGAACTTTAGTTATTGTGCCACAATAATTAGTTTTAATTATTACACGCTAGACGGATGATTTTCTTAACCGAAACATTTCTAATTTGCTTGCCACCGCCAGCAACTAATCCGCTATGCACAACTAGGAACTACAACGAACTCAACCACATGGTCGGTCTGAAGTGTCGCAGTTCGGTTCGAATTATCCGTTCTAGAATTTCGTTCGTTGGTTGTTCAACGTTCTTTGTCATTTACTCCGGGACGCGGCGTTTAATGAATGCTATGTTCAGCCGGGGCGCGGTAATTGAAATTAATTTGAAACAGCACAAGAGAAAATTTTAACCAAACAAACTCTTTAGTTGGCAAACTGATTTGGTCGTCCTGAAAAGGACGGATTTAGTTGACGGGGGAGAAACATGGTTCGCGATTGAACTTGGGCTTTCTTCTTGGTATTCTTGGTTCAGCTCCTCGTCGTTGCGGGTGGCCATCTGCAGGTGACGTGGGATAATTGATTCTTGTCTCGTTGTCACGGGCGGCTTTTTCCCGCCAACTCGTAGGCTTCAGCAGCCATGTTTCTCGCAGCGAGGTTGACGGGAGCATCGGCAACAATAGCCAACTGCACCAACGCCTCTCTGGGCAACGACTGCTCGCCAGTGCTGCTGCCAACTACGATCCAACTGCAGATCCTACTCTGCACAGCTCCACGACCGCCGAAAAACTAAATCAAAATGCGAAGGTGTACCCCTTATATAACATTCATGGCTGCCTAGGAGACGTTCGTTACTTAAATATGAAGTCTGTGCTAGGAAAGTACTGTGTATTTGGTAAATTTACTCTGAAAAATCGACATTATAAGACATCACCTCATATTTGCGTTAATTTTATTAGTTGCATGTTAAAAATCAATAGATTTAAATATTGGAATCAAAGCGTAGAAAATGTCTTAACCTAATGCTGCAAACATTTTGGAAATCGATCGTGAAATTACTTAGTAATTAACGTTCAAAACCTGACCGTTTTTCGAGAAAAGGGGGAAAAGAAGATAAGAAAGGGGGGGAGGGCGGATTTTTTTTCCAATTGCAGCAATGAACACAGGCAATGATTTGAACACTATCACGAACCAAAGCAATTTTCTTTCAACATCTGTAGCACCTACTTTATTCGTAAGTACGACGTAATACACACACACACACACACACACACACACACACACACACACACACACACACACACACACACACACACACACACACACACACACACACACACACACACACACACGTTCTTTTTAAGTTCAGCACTGAAATCTTCGCAAATCTTCGCACTTCCTCTAGCTTCTGGATGTCAGATATATTATGTACATATGCATATTATCTTACTGTTCACAAAAAAAGTATAAAAGACAAATAATAATCTAACTAGATCTTAATCCTACAGAAAAGTGGGTGACCAGCTAAGTTACGGATATATTTATTGTTGTTTAATGGTATTGATTTACTACATGATTTAATTATTTTATGTAACGATATTAAATTATATGACATTATTGCATTTGAATTCATTTTGTTGAAATCACAAATAATTATTGCGAGGCAAGAAACCTGACAGCACATCGCAATTTTAGATTTACTTTTCTTTATATGCTATGCTTTTTCAGATCACCCAAGGAATTCCCAAGTTTCATAAAATGATTTTAAATTCATTTTGCTTTCACACGGAAAATAATTAATTCCTCAAAATAAGAAAAAAAAACAGGTAATGATTTCATGAATATGTTGTGTTTTCGTGTTATGAACATACACCATGAACAATATTCATGATATCAAGAACTATTTGTCCGCCGGAAAGAATTCATGAATCAATCGGGTCAAAACCATGAGCTGAATTCCTGATACTAAAAATTTTATTCATGAAGCTGGCAAATCTACTTTATCGATTCTAAATATAACCAAAAAATAAATCCACCGTCAGGATTCGAACCTAGTGTTGATGTGAAGAGTTGTGATAGTACATCGTGGTTCTACTAAAGGGCGAACACGAAATTATTGCGACACATTCAACAGGGCATAACTTTTTTTACCATTGGGTAAAAATCAACCAAATTTTGCACACTTTCTCATTGATGTGTATTGTTTACATGCTGTCAAACTCGAAGTCGTGTTTTTCGATTCAACGAAAATGGAGGTGAACCAACGCGAGTCGAGAGAACAAATTCTTTCCAAACACCTGGAATTTCCTGACCTGTCGCACCGGCAGTTGGGAAAAATGTTGAACATTCACCATTCAACCGTCTCCAGAGTGTTGAAGCGGTTCCAGGAGCGGTTGACGTTGGACCACGGCAAATGAGCTGGAAGAAAACCGGGACCGGAGAACAAAAAGACGGAGGGAAAGGTGAAGCGGATGATTAAAGCAAATCCCAACGTCTCAAGCCGTGATTTGGCTAAAAAGATCGGCATGTCGCAGAGCTACGTCCAGAATGCAAAGAAGAGAGCTGGACTACATACATACAAGGTACAGAACTTCCCAAACCGCGATGAGCGGCAACAATCGACGGCTAAAACTCGGGCACGGAAGCTCTACGAGAAGATGCTGACAAAATATGGCTGCTGTGTGATGGACGACGAAACGTATATAAAAGCCAATTTTAAGCAAATTCTGGGGTTGGAGTTTTTCACCGGCAAGAGCAAGTTCTATGTGGACGACAAATTTAAGAAGAAGAAAATGTCGAAGTTCGCCTCCAAATATCTCATTTGGCAGGCCATCTGCTCTTGCGGACTGAGGAGTGAGCCTTTCGTGACAAAGGGCACAGTAAATGGCGAGATCTACAAATCTGAGTGCCTCGAGAAGCGCCTTTTGCCGTTCTTGCAGCAGCACGACGAAGCTCCGCTATTTTGGCCAGATTTGGCATCATGCCACTATTCTAAAAGTGTCCTGGAGTGGTATGAGGCCAATTCTGTCCATGTTGTTCCAAAGGACATGAATCCGCCAAACTGTCCGGAGCTGCGCCCGGTGGAGCAGTACTGGGCAATGATGAAGCGGGAACTTCGGAAAAGCAAGAAGACAGTCAAAGACGAGAAGGACATGTTAAGAAAATGGAAAAAAAACTGAGAAACTGTTACCGGATGACACTGTAAAGACTTTGATGGAGGGCATCAAGCGAAAATGCGTTCAATTTTACACTCAAGGCTCCATCGATTAACTTTTCTTTTGATTTTTGAAGTAAATATATATATAAAACTACCCTAAAATTTTGGTTTGATTCTAAACATTATGAGAAAATTGGCATGACATTTTCGGTGTCGCAATAATTTCGTGTTCGCCCTTTAACTACGCTATTGTTATTCTTAATGAAGATGATGAAAACAGAAATGGATTTGTTTCCGTGCAGGTTCATAATACGTAAGTCCGTTCTACAATTGCAGCAGGACCACGATCTGTAGACATGTAATTACAAATGGAATTGTTATTATCATTAAGCTTATTCATTCTCTTTACTGTATATCATTATAATATTCATGCACTATATTTCATAAACTACTAGATGACATTGCATATACTATAGGAAGGGAGGGAACATCAGGGTATCACTCAAGCTGGAATTGGACAAAATGGAGTGGTATGACAACCGGCGTCTAGGAGGGAACATTCGATTGTGATGCGTTGAATTCTACTTCAACAATTTCAGCGAAAGTGACGCGCCAGCCTTAACAAACCATCCTGTGGAAAAATTGCTAAGCATTGCGAAATGTGTTATAAGATTTGTTGGATCGTATCGTTGGAAGGAGATGCTTATGTTTCCGCGGGGTTACATAGTTACTAAATATGCTTACGGATCCGCCCCACCGTTTTTGGCCCTTCATACAACGTTACTGTGAATACAATTTGATCTTGCTAGTGAGTGGAGCCGCATACATACACACTTAGAAAATTTTACAGAATTCGGTAATTTTTTACCTAACTTTCAACAGCTGAACGTTCGGTAATCCGATTTAACGGATTTCGGTAAAGTTTGACAAGTTCCGATAATTTTTTTTACCGGAAGACTGTAAAATTTCACCGAAATCCAGTAAATCGGATTACCGAACGTTCAACTGTTGAAAGTTCGGTAAAAAATTACCGAATACTGTAAAATTTTCTAAGTTTGTAACAAGGTCTTAGAAGTGGTTGAGTCATGTTTGGAAATATTTACCGGCAACAAGGATTGCATCGCGAGCGATATTCAATATTTTTAAGAATGTAGTTTGTCGTTACTGGTTGGTTCTAGTTCCAATTGAAACAACAATATCCTGGGTCTGAAAATTAAATTTGGGACTTCGAGTTGGAAACTACAGTCAACAATCAATATGCAACTAGCGATTTGAAATTGGTTCACTGTTGTAGAACCCCTAGGTCCGAAGTATACCTTGCAGTCTGCACCTTGCAATAATTCTTGCGCTTTTCGGTACCTTCCGGTACTAGTATCTTGGTTGTTGTTTTGATTCAGTATGTTATTTTGACACAACATTTGAGAATGTGTTGGTGTGAGCTACGTTGTTAGGGGCGAATCATTGAGCTTGGGACCGAGCTTGGGACCGATGTGCTAGTACTGACTGAGCCAAGAAAAATATCGTATTTGTTCGGGACCTACTGGTCTTAGAGTTAGTCTATGCTACAGTATCGTTCCATCAGGATTCCGTCTGGTCTATCATTCGTCCGACATCGGATAGGCAGGTGCGTTACACCGTTTCCCTTTTGCGTGGGAACGAAATCTACTAATCCCTGATTCGTTGCTTCACCCCAGAACAGAATACTCTTGAGAAGCGACAAAAACACATAAAAACCATCTTTATCGTATCCCAATCATTCGGGGTAGCGGAACAGATCGAACCAGCTGGCAAGAGGTTGTACGATTACTGGTCCAGCTGGAAGTTAATAAAGCACTCCCGTATGTTTGCAATTATCTAAGAAATGATGATGGAGAGTGAGGATCGCTCATTGGACTCCTGGCTCTCATATAAAATTTAGACTCCTTCTTCGCAATGTCTTCCGACAGTGAGTCTTCTTTTCGATTTTGTCACAAATTCCCTTTAGGCTAAACATTTTCTTGAATATTTTTGGAACGTGGGTGACTCGTCACTAGGAAGGAAAAAAAACATAAGCTCTAGGTAAGAATATGTCGTAGCAAGAAAGGACCACTTGAAATCATTTTTCTTCGACTCGCTTGTAGGAACCGCGGCTGAAAAAAAATACGGCTGCACGACTGCAAAAAATTGCTTAGCAACATACAGGAGCTGGGAGTAATTCATTCTGAAGGTCGTGGGTGACTTTACTTAATTTGATTCAACTTCAATTCAGAAATCATATGTTATGAGATTTAAATTTTGAAAAGCAAAATATTGTTTTTCATCATTTCAACATTTTAACATTTCAAGGTTTTTTTTTCAAGAGGGAAAATCTACAAAAGAGACTCTGTTTTCTTTCTCTTTCACCAATAGCTAAATCATTTTCAAATTTTTTGATTGGCTGTTTTCCTAATATGCTAGCCAGCACTCTTATCTTGCGATCTGTGTAAAAAAATCAATCCATAGTTTTATAATGGCGCTGTAATTAATGAAAGAGAACAAGGCAAGAGAGAGTCTCTTAATTGTAGATTCGCCCTAATGAAAACAACATCTTGAATTTGTTCGACTTTATCCATCAACTTGGGACGGAATCTCTTTGCAGAGCTGAGGTATTGGCCTGTCTGCCTCGATCTGCCTCGAATTCATTCAGTGACTAGATCTCAATACCTTTCTCCTCTCGTTAAAATATTAGTTTATTTGAAAAAGGACAGCTCCCTCCCTAATTCTGGCATCCTTTTCCCTCCCATCGCATAAGCCACCATTCATCGCATCCCCTCTCAGTCTGACACGCGTGCCCGTCGTGTGTGAACTCTGCTTATATTTGATTTCCCACGATCGTATCAAGCCAAAAGCAGCACAGGGGTTCCTATGCCGATTTATAAATACTTTTGCTACACACTAAGCACACGCTACCTCATGCATTTGCTTCGTTGGATTCCCTTTACTTCCCCCTCCTTTCCCTTTGATGTTCAACACGACTTCATCCGTCATTCTTCGTTTCCTTTTCGAAACCGATGAGGATAGATTTGTTCTATCGCCGTTTTCACGCTCCTTCTCTCGTCACTTTATTTCTATTCTTAAAAATTTTCACTTGACAGAACACGATTTTCATGTGAGACGAATGCTTACACGAGCGACTTGCGAGCCTTGCCTTTGTTGACGAAATTAGTTTCTTTTGCCAAATCAATATTTTATTGTGTCCGTGCGGTGCCGATAAGAAGAAGGTCAAAGTGGAGGATTTGCTTTTCTCTCTTGCATTCTTTCTTGAAAGGGGTTAGTCCTTTGGGTTGAAATTTTCCGGTGACGGAAACATGAAATAGTATCGCGCTATCCGTTACAGTTATTATTATTATTGATGTAAGATTCGAAAATCAGCTCGCGAAGTTAATATTGAGTTGCATCAAATGAATGTTCAAACACATCAAATGAATTTTGCAAACTTGATCTGTGCTGAAAAATATCAGTGTCGGTGCTCTGAAATTGAGAATTATTAGTAGTGAAAAAATATGAATTGCACTCACCTAAATGTCAGCGTACAAGAGACATTGATATCGAATCGGGGCCCACTGAGATTTAAAATTCTGAAGCTTTTTTCTGATTGATGGCAGCTTATCGATTGATAATATTGAGAAAGCCCTTGGTACCACTATTAACAATGACCTGATACGTTCATGTATCACGAGTCACAAGACTCCAACGATATCCAACTACACCATCAGTACCCATCACACTCTTCAAAAAAAGGGTAAACATCGCCAATAAAATTAAATACATGTGGTGTTCATTTACAGTGCCAATCATCATACATTGATGATCATGAAAAATACATTGAAAATACAATTACTATCAATGACGGTCAATGACGAAAAACGTTAAACGTATAAACGTCATTGATATGGTTGAGCAGACACATGCTGCTTTAAATTCATGAGAGTGTTTCCTGATTCAAGAGAGATCAACGTTTAAAATTGGCTTTCGGGTCTTATAATACTCGTGGTCACTTTTTCAGGACGCTAGTGTTGCCCCGCCGACACGACAGGGCGGTTCCCGGGAACGAGACACGGGCCCGCGCATTCGGGGGACC
Source organism: Aedes koreicus (assembly GCA_024533555.2). Taxonomy (NCBI): domain Eukaryota; kingdom Metazoa; phylum Arthropoda; class Insecta; order Diptera; family Culicidae; genus Aedes; species Aedes koreicus. Next base: position 29,151 of record JAHHFK020001574.1, read on the forward strand.
GGTAGCCAAAAAAGGAACAAAAAACCACCCCAAAAAAAAAAACTCACCCCCCCGCCGAAGGACCGGGCACCAAAAGCGGACGCACAAACCCCCCGGAAAGAACCGGGGCCCCAAGGTGAGGTAAGCGCGGAGGCGCGCACAAGCGCAAGGGCAGGGGACAGGGCAAGGGAAAGCCCCCATAGGCGTAGCGGGGGGGGGGGGGGGGGGGGGGCCGTTGCCCCCCCCCCCCTAAGTTTTGATTTTATTTTTAGAATTTTATTATTTGTTTCAATATATTATTATTTATTTTTTATCTCTAGAAGGTTGCAAGGTAACTTGTTGCAATACAGTTGATGTTACTCCAATACTACTCAATTAAGTCACAATCAAGTCACTGTAACCAAATATGACGATTTTGTGTTGCTTGGGATGTTTGTCAGATTGCTCCTTTGCCTAAATAAAAAAGCCAAATTACGCGAAGTTGCCTCGATTTTGTAACAAGTTGTAGCAAAAAAGCGTAAAAAATTGACATCCATGAGAAAAAAGTTGTAATTATATAATAGTTTTTAAATAGTTACGAGTAACAATTTTATTACAATATTTTTCCTTTAAACTAGAACCCAACCTATGTAGCCTAAAGTATCTAAAAACCCCAAGCAGCACACAATAGTCAAAACTGGTTTCAGCAGCTCTATTGTGACTTAATTGAGTCACAGAGCAGTCACCTTTACTGGGTTGAAACAAATGTGCTACTAGGGAAATATCTCTTAATCTGTAAGGTTAGCTATTAGATAAGCATTGATTGATTTTTTCCCCGCTAGCTGAATGCTCAATATGCTAGCTAGCTATGCTCAATAAAATGTTCAGTTCTTGGTTAATCAAAAAACTGAATATTCAAACCTATGCTATAGCTTTCAGAAGCCAAATAATACTAGATTAAGACACACAGTTAATAGTTAGAAAAAGTATCAACGAAAAATATTTATTTGAACTATTCATGGCATGGGTCAAACCGCCCCGTTACCCCGCTTTCCCCGTTTTAGGGTACTGTAGTTTCGTATTATTGAGAATATATGTTGATCATATCTTACAGTTTGAGTCAGCGTGTGAGAAGCAGAACAGCAAGCTAGTCAGGGCGAGAAGTTGCAGTTGTCTTATCCTATCCAAATAATTTATCCGTTTTTATGAGCATGAGCAGGATAATGAGAATGATTGACCGCCCGAAGTTGTTATTCCGTTACTGCCAGTTCAGCTGTTATTACTCAGAAGATCAACAGATGATGCAAACATGCTCAATGTGTAAAACTGGTGATCCCAAACTAAGGCAATACCGGCGCTGGCCTCGCCCGAATGCAGGTCAAATAAGGAAAGGGTAGGAATGCGTTAACGTTTATTTGGACGTTTTATTGGAAGCCGAGACCACCGCCGCACTTCCACGAGAAATCACTGGGATTTTGGATGACAATATTGGGTGGCAGCAGGGTTCGTTTTGGTAAACAATAAGCTGAATTCACGCTTCGTTTAGTAAAATATTTAAATACTAGTACCGATTTCTGATTCGAACCGATTACAACAGTAAGGATGCTATTGGGGCCACACACAAAGTGTAATGGTGTTTTTTCATCGGAAAAACAAGGTGATTTTTTATAATGTTGGAAATCCGATTTGATCTGAGTTAAACCAATAATAAGGATGCTATTGGAGCCACTCACAAAGTGTGATGGTGGTTTTCCGTTAGGAAAACAAGGATAATTTTATGAACGCTTGAGAGACGCTTTGTTGTTCTCTTACTGTGCTCACTCGATCACTCGTTACACCGAATTATAGATAACCGAAACAACACGAAACGCGCCAGGCTCGATAGGAAAATAGTGCGTAATAAAGCATCGACACAACCTTTCACAGCCGATGCTCGAACCAAACTCTTTTTTCGTAACTTACAATTTTTACTACTGTATTCTACAATCTATTGCACTGCTGTAACTAATAACTGTATCAATCAAGTTGAAGTGTCTAATGAACAAACTATGCTAATCCATTAAAAATTGAAATTGAGGGATTTCGTAAAAATAAGAGTCCGTAGATGCATTTTGTGCCTTTTGGTAACTTTATGTTTCTATTGATAGCCATGCTCATCGGTTTAATACCAACCGGGAGAGACTTGGCCTTATACAAATGGATTTCATTATCTCCAGTCCGCTCAACCAATCGCAACGTTTTGTGATAGATTGGACGGATTATTATAATTTGAGATAACTCCATGCAGATGTCTTCCAAGTTTGGCAGATCGACAAGCAATCGGTGGAGAGTTTAGAGGAAGACCGGAAGAATAAGCGATGGTTCTGCACGTGTTTATAAACAGAAGAACCTTCATAACAAAACGAATCATCGGGTAAAATACATACGGTTTTTTTTTTTAATTATAAGCAGTCTAAAGCAGTTATTTGATTCATTTTATCCAGAAGTACCATAAATGGACATTCGAAAGTTTTTCAAAAGTAAGTATAATATTTTCCAGCATGTAATTAAAAAAAAAACAAGCAAACAAAACAAAACGAATGTTGTTTCATGCAGCTGAAATAACCACGAATAGAAAAATATGCAAAATGGTTGTATTTCTCGAATTTGAACAACAATTTTAATGTAATTCAATGATACACCGTTTTTGCTTCATACTACTCAGATACACATGATTGCTACATATACCGTGTTTCGACAGAACGTGTTTCAGTTGGATCATATCAGATAAATCGGTTCAAATTTCAAAACGCAGATGCAGATGTGTATATAAATTATTTTTAAAATATTGAGGAATAGCTGTTTGAACGCATATGAATTTCTTTTCGTCATTGATGAATAAAATTTCTTAAATTATTTACTAACTACTCGTGTGTTGAGAATGCAAGTAGCAACAATTCAGCACAAAAAACACAGCTTGCTTACATTTGTTACTTACGTCGTTTTAAAAGGTTATGTTTGATGTTCCTGTTTAGAAAATATCAGATAAAATAATTATACTAAAGGTGAGCAAAGGGGACACAAACCATAAGCTATAAACCACCAAAACTCAAAATGTATGTTTGTTAAAAGCTAATCACTTATTATTTGAACAACCATTAAAAAAATATAATCTATTCAAACGATGTGAGCATGGTGAGTAAAAAACGGTGTTTCTTCTGTGTTGCTTTGGGTGAGAGGGTCGCGGATGAAAAGTACATTTTCAGTACAAACTGCAAACAAATTCGGTGGTTATTCTATACAAAAATCCAACATGACCCGTTAAATGTTTGGCATTCAATGTGGTTTGATTTAAAAACATGGGAAAAATCGAAAGTTTTTAAAATCGTTTTTTTTTTATTCCAGAACAAGCCTAGAATTGTTTAATCTTGTTGCAAGAAACGGACGGGTATTGTCAAATACTTTGGGTGAGAGTAGAGAAGATAATCCACCCGCATTCAGGCGTAATGTCACATAAACGGGGCTCCATTCCCGCTCCATCTGTCGGAACATGAAAATGACCCTACTCTGGTCCACCGGGCGTTGTATTGTCCGTTAAGTGTCCGTTAATGTTAATTGTTCAGTATGTGCAACCACTGGTTGGAGACGATGTAATTCTCTCTCTCTCTCTCTCTCTCTCTCTCTCTCTCTCTCTCTCTCTCTCTCTAAAAAAAAAACTCGCCCCCCCCCTATTTGAAATCCTGGCTACGCCTATGTATTTCAAAGCAGTTGAGACATTATTAATCAATTAATAGTTGCTCACTTCCGCGTAATTTTCGATTTCCTCAACTTTTAAGACAATATGACTTTACTGGTTAAGCTGAACAGATTATCTACACGATCTTTGAAAGATCTTAATTTGCAGAAATTGAACCTATAAACCGAATAATACAGCCAAGATGTACAGAAAATAGTCACACGTTATAAACTAACAGGTCACATAGGTTTTCACAATTTAACAATGATTTAACAAGAAAACCATAGACCCAATGTTAGGAACATATTTTTTTCCACGTTACCAATTATTGCCTGTTATATGGAAAGTGTAGTAAAAATGTTGTTATTGGTAAAATTTACAATAAAGATGTCTGAGTTTCGGTTGAAAGTTTTCCATATGGGTCATCTTAACACAAACTAAAGGAACAAAATCTGTGTAGAGCGAATTATAATGTTTTGATTATCAAATGGTCGCTAAATCATATGTGAAAATCACTTAAGTGTTTCTTAGCAGTTTTAGTATAGTTTGATTTATGAAATTGTTTGTTGGGTAGAGCGAATACAGCTGGAAACGCATTGAATCAGAAAATCAGAAAAAAAATCGTACGAAGACAACATTTAATAACAAATCTGTGGAATGGGACGAACTTGCATCTATGAATAGACCCAATTTGGCGCTTATAGACCGACATTACATCCATATCCCTTGAAAGTTCTGACTTTATAAAATGAGTTGTGTAACTTTTCGTGATACATACTACCAAATGGCATATTGAACATATCTAAGCAAGTGTATAACTAGTTAAATATCGCTTCCAGCTCAAATACTTTACGAGTTATAGTAAAAAATGTAATCGATTGTTGCATATTAGGCTGAGTCAAGGGACACATACCCTACCTTATTTTTTTAATTAAATTTACCAAACGTTCAATCAATTTCGATAGATGCTCATATTTATGCAGACATGGAGGTGCCGTACAAACGGAAATTCACAACAGCATTGTTGCTCAATGTCAGTGTACAACTGTTTGATTTTATTGTTGTCCAACTTTTTAGATGAAAGTGCCAGATTGCTGATGAGCTGAATGTTATTTATCAAATCCACGTCAACCCCAAGAATTTCAGCAAACTTTTGAGGTTGCACAAGTAGCCTCCTCGCCATGTTGCCATTATTGGAGCTTTCGCAGCCTCCAACTTTGGGGCGATTAACGTTCAGTTTGAAGTGAGCTTCAAGCTCATCTGCAATTCGGCGTGCTTCCTTCTTAACTTCTGGGTGGGACATGGCTGGATGGTTAGGAACAGCTTTCTTAGCAGAATTTCGTATGAGGCCTTCTACCAAGGCCAATCTTGAATGAAAGAAGGATGGTCCGATTCGTTCATCATCTTTCAGACATAGTGGACATGCTTTAGTGTTTCGGTTTCCTACAATGGCGTTTGCCGCCTTGCCATCTATCATCGAATAGACTGCTCTAATCTTCACTCGCAGCTATGGAAGATTATGGACGAGAACGGCTTTCCCGGGAAGCTCACTAGACTGATTAAAGCTACGATGGACGGTGTGCGAAACTGCGTGAAGATTTCGGGCGAACATTCCAGCTCGTTTGAATCACGCCGGGGACTACGTCAAGGTGATGGACATTCGTGCCTGTTGTTCAACATTGCGCTAGAAGGTGTCATGCAAGGAGCCGGGCTCAACAGCCGGGGTACGATTTTCACTCGATCCGGTCAGTTCGTTTGTTTTGCGGATGACATGAACATTGTCGGCAGAAGATTTGAAACGGTGGCAGAAATGTACACTCGCCTAAAACGCGAAGCTGCGAAAGTCGGACTGGAGGTGAATGTGTCGAAAACAAAGTACATGCTAGCAGGAGGTACCGAGCGCGACAGGGACCGCCTAGGCAGCAGTGTTACGATAGACGGGGATACATTCGAGGTGGTGGAAGAATTCATCTACCTTGGATCCTTGCTTACGGCTGACAACAACAATAGCCGTGAAATCCGAAGACGCATCATTAGTGGAAGTCGTGCCTACTACGGGCTCCAGAAGAACTTGCGGTCAAGAAAGATTCACCCCCGCACTAAATATACCATGTACAAAACGCTGATAAGACCGGTTGTTCTCTACGGGCACGAGACGTGGACGTTGCTTGAGGAGGACCTGCAAGCACTTGGTGTTTTCGAACGCCGGGTGGACCATCTTTGGCGGCGTGCAAGAGGATGGAGTGTGGCGGCGAAGATGGAACCACGAGCTCGCTGAACTCTACGGCGAACCCAGCATTCAGAAGGTCGCGAAGGCTGGAAGGATACGGTGGGCAGGGCATGTTGCGAGAATGCCGGACAAAAACCCTGCAGAAATGGTGTTCGCCTCGAATCCGGCCGGTACAAGAAGGCGTGGGGCACAGCGAGCACGATGGGCGGACCAGGTGCAACAGGATCTGGCGAGTGTGGGTCGTCAACGAGGTTGGAGAGAGGCAGCCATAGACCGAGTATATTGGCGAAATGTTGTAGATGAAGTCATATCGTAAATACGATGTATGGCTATTTAAATAATAATAATCTTCACTCGCAAAGTCACGTTTCCAGCGTCAAAGATGATGGGTGAGGCATTCAGTTCATCCACCTCCTTAAAAAACTGGTCGAAAAGCTTTAATGTGATTTCATCCGTTTCCTTTGTCCAGTGCATAGACCGAACGCGACAAAACATGTCGGATTGGGGATTTGGATTTACGTAGATTTCATGACCACTTTCCGATACCAGTTTCAAGGACATAAAATGCTCCGTCAATAAGGAATCATCATTCCCTAGAAACTTAGCGTGGTTACAGTGGCTAAAGCCAGTTGCAGAGTCAGGTCCAGCAGCCACATGCATGACACAATCAATGATCCCACTTAAAGCTATTTCATTGAGATTTTCCCGTACGTCCTCTAACTCCATAATCCGCATAATATCGTTCAAAATCATTTCCCGAACCGAAACATTCGAAGACCAATATCCTTCGTCATGATTGAGTTCTGTAAATTTCGGAGGAATGCTCTTACGGTGAGCTATCATATCTGCTCATGGAACAAATGCCTTCTGTTTCCGTCCCTTCCGCATGAATGTGGTCATTCCGGTATATTTGCTCTTTGTTAATCCCAATCTTGTTTTCATCATCAAAGATGATTCCGATGAAGGCCCTTTGGGATCCTGCTCAAGTTTTGACGCTCTTAGTTCCCACGCTTCTTCTCCTTTTCTCAACTTTCTCAAAAGTCTACTCATATCGGGACATCCGGCTTTACGTGTTGCTGTTTCCGCTGCACGAACAATCTTTTGAAGAAAAGTAATCAGTCGGCGATATAGGGGGCGGAGAAAAAGATAGATGATAAGAATCAGGAAACGGGAGGGAGAAAGGGGAGGAAGAAGAGGGATAAAGAAAAAAGAAGGGAAGTATAGAGGAGTGGAGCTCAAAATCAAGGATAAAAGGAAGGGGGAGGGGTAGAAAGGGCACCCAAAGCAAATAGAAAGGGAGGCAGAGGGCCAGAATCAACAGCAGCACATCAGAGAGAATATAGGGAGATCCAGGGAGGGAAAGAAGGAACCCAGCGAGCAGAGCAGGAGTCCATAAATGACCAGAGGGGGGAAGAGGGAGCAAGGAATAGATGGAGGAAATGAGAAACGAGGCAGGGGAGGATAAAGAGAGTTAAACTAAGTCGATTGCGACATCCCGCGCCGCCGGTCGGGGATTTCTGCGCGTAATAGGGCTGGGGGGGGTGTGCGGGGGGGGCGCACCCCGCGCATTCTTCTACTGTATTAGCCACATCCGGGTCCTACCCGGGCCCCCCTTTTCCTTTTTTGTTGGTTCACCCGGGGGCCCGGTGAGCGCCGGGGGTGGGGGGCGAAGGGCGTCGCTGTCCTTGCCTTCGCTTCGTTCCCGGTAGTGGGGGTTTTTGTATGGTGCTTTGTGGTGGGGGTGGTGGGCGTCTCGGGTTGGGGCCCGGAGTCTGTGGTTCGTCGTTGGTCGGTCTTTGGGTTGGTGGTGGGGGTGATTGGGCGCGGAACGTTGTTCACATCTCTCTGCGTCAAAACGGCACCAAGGCCAACCGGTGAGGCATCGATATATAACTCGGTAGTATCATTCGGGTCAAAAATCCAAGCTTATAGACATTGTTAGTCAACTCGAGCCTCAAATCATCGAATGCTCGTTTTTGATCAATCCCAAATGCCTCAACATCACCTCGAATAAATTTCCGCAAAGGTTTGGTTCTCGTAGACAGATTTGGAATAAACTGTCCCAAGAAATTAACGAGTCCCAAAAAACTCCGAACTTCTTCTCTAGACGATGGCAAGCGGAAGGTTTTAACCGCAGCGACCTTTTCCTCCAATGGGCTTATGCCACATTCGCTTACCTTGAATCCCAAGATTTCGAGTTCTGTTACTCCAACAATGCATTTACTTTTGTTCAACATTGCATTATTACTCTCCAAGATATCGAGTACTTGCTCTAGCCGCTTGTCATGCTCTTCCTTGGTCCGTCCCGATACGACAATGTCGTCAATATAAACAATTACACCATCAACTTGCGCTACGAGCATAGCATTCCTGGGACTCCTGAGTATGTCTGAAAGATCGACAACGGTCGCACCAAATTCTGGGACCGATTGCCTCCTGATTCCATACGTCTGACATCAGGCTGACTTCTAAATCGAGAAAACGCTTTCGAATCTTGTCTTGGGCTATTATGTCTGCTTCGCGGCTGTCTCGGGTTAACGCTGTTTAGTTCCGGTTCACCTCGAAATGGTTTGGAGCTTCTCCCTTTGTTTCACGAGAATTTCGCGGTTAATGGCGAGGTTGATTATCTCGTCCAGACTCATGGAATTTTCCAGGCCTTTATCTCTCACTTTCTCGTCTCGAGCACCCATTGTAATTTGTTGTAGAAGCTCAGTTTCCTCCCGGTCGAAGAATTCACATCTTGATGCTTGGGATCGCAGTCCGGAGTATGAAATTGTTGAATGATTCCTCGCTTGCTTGTTTGAGTGACCGGAATACCTCGAGCTCCACACGCTCGTTTCGCTTCCCGACAAAGAATTTATCCAAACGTTTAACGGCGTTATCGTATTCTGGGGTTTCCAGAGGCATCAGTGGAATTCCTTCACCAAAGTTCTGGGACTACTTACTCCGGTACAGGTCGTAGGTTGTAGAAAATGCGTTGTAGTCCTCTTCCTCCAACTGACAGCATAGTCACTAATCGTGATAAGACTCGACATTACGCATCTGAAGACAAAGTTAAAATGCCCGGTGCCACTCTTCCCATTCCCGTCGCAAGTCTTGGGAATCAGCTTTGTCGTCAAATGTGCCCAACAGCATTCGGTGTATTTCGTCTCCACTCATCTAAAATAAAAGCACAGAGAAAAAAGCTCATTTTAACCATGCGTAATGAATAATTCCAGGTTAGTGAGACTGGGGCGTTAGTGGCTTCTTCACGTTCTTATTGAATAGGTTCTTTCGTTACTACCTGTTCTAATTTTTTTTTTTTATGTGGACATTTCTTAGTTCTCAGGGGACGTGTTTTTCGCATGTTGACTCCTGCTTTAGGTTTGCGCTATTTTGGCTTCGCTGGCGTTGAAGGGGTCGAAAGTAGGGGGGGGATTTTTTTTGGGGTTTTCACACAGCGCTACGATTTGCATCGGGCCCGCATCTTTCCCCTCCAAGAGTTTTTTCACTTTTTTCTCTTCTGGTTAATACAGCCTCCATTTTATTTTTACAATCACTAAACCAAATGAGTTTTATCTACCACCAATAACGCGCATGTAATTCAAAAATTTAATCACTTGGAGGCATTAGCAAAAGCTTTGTTCATTCACTGAATCACGAGCGAAAAAAAAAGTTTGTTTCCACTTCTATTTTAGCAATAAGTACTCACCATGATCCTAATAGGCTGCGCCAAATTGTCAGAGACGAGGATTGTGTTCGAATCCAAACTATCTACGACGCTGGTTTCGATCCAAGTGAACGACTCGTCCGCTCGCGTACTTTCTCTACCGTACCTATCGTACTCACACATACCCAGCGGAGTATATGCAGCTGTGCTACACGCACACATCGCTGTCAAGCGCAATGTTGTTCGCAGACGCCATTCGCTGGTTAGTTCGCTATCGCTGATTCAAAACATTAATCAAAATAACTATCCGGATCTGTAAGGAACCTTCAGTCCCTTTGGTCATTTTGCATACTCTCCGTTTTCATTGTTTTAGCACTCTTTGCACGCATCAGCATTATCGACTCTGAATGCTTTCCTTTGATAATTCTGGTTGTGCCACTGAATTACTAACATGAAATAAAGGGCAATACGGTCAAAATTTGGTCAATATCAACTTGACGTATTTCTTTCAATTTTGCATTTAAAAAACCTGAACACCCCTCATTTTGAAGGTGTGTGTGTGTAGAATGTTGCTCCTATTTTGATTTTTGGAATTCACTCTTCAGTTGTCAAAATGCCGTCCAAGCAAGAAGAGCAGCGTATCAAAATTTTGCTCGCGCATCGCGAAAATCCGAGCTACTCGCACGCAAAGTTGGCAAAATCGCTAAAAGTTGCCAAATCAACCGTTACAAATGTAATTAAAGTGTTTGGGGAACGTTTGTCGAAAGCCAGGAAGTCTGGATCGGGGAGAAATCGAAAACCGGAAGCCGCTGAGACGACAAAGAGAGTTGCCGGTAGTTTCAAGCGAAACCCTAACCTATCTCTCCGAGATGCCGCAAATAAGCTGGGTGTATCGTCTACAACCGTGCATCGAGCCAAAAAACGAGCCGGACTATCGACTTACAAGAAGGTAGTGACCCCAAATCGCGATGATAAACAAAATACGACGGCCAAAGCGCGATCCCGGAGGCTGTACACGACGATGCTGACGAAGTTTGACGAAACCTACGTCAAAGCCGACTACAAGCAGCTTCCGGGACAGGAGTTTTATACGGCAAAAGGAAGGGGAAAGGTAGCAGATATTTTCAAGCACACGAAACTGTCAAAGTTCGCAAAGAAATATCTGGTTTGGCAAGCTATCTGTACCTGTGGCTTGAAAAGCAGCATTTTCATAGCTTCCGGGACTGTCAACCAAGAAATTTACGTGAAAGAGTATTTGAATAAACGTCTGCTGCCTTTCCTGAAGAAACACGGTTGTTCCGTACTGTTTTGGCCGGATTTGGCATCTTGCCATTACGGTAAAAAGGCCATGGAGTGGTACGCCGACAACAACGTGCAGGTGGTTCCCAAGGACAAGAACCCTCCCAACACGCCAGAGCTCCGCCCAATTGAGAAATACTGGGCTATTGTCAAGCGGAACCTAAAGAAGACAAAAAAAACTGCTAAGGACGAGCAGCAGTTCAACGCAAACTGGCTTTCTGCGGCGAAGAAGGTGGACAAGGTGGCTGTACAAAATCTGATGGCAGGGGTCAAGCGTAAGGCCCGGCAATTCGGATTTGGAAAAGCGGAAGCCTAACTGAATATTTTTCCTGAATTTTATACTAATTGAACTTGAAAAAGAAATTTAATTTGATTTTTTAAATAAACGATTTCACCGATTTACACGCGTTTTCCCTTGACCAAATTTTGACCGTATCACCCTTGAAAAAATGTGATAAAGCGCTAGAAAAACACGCAAGGCCAACCAAAAGCACGCCAAGAGCAACAAACATAGCCAACAAGGCTCGACAGGTACCACCACAAATACAGCACAAACAAAATAACAATAACAGGACACCCAAAACTTCAACTACTAGCCGCAGGGACAGGCAGGAACGTAGGAGCAAAGTAGGATAATATTTTAATAGTGGTATAGGGTAAGATAAGCCAATAGCCAGAATCAACAAACCAGCAACCCGGACCACTCGAACAGCCCACTTGGAACGTTGCAGGCAGAGAACAAAATAAAACCCAATATCGCGGGTTCGCGGGGTCGCGCGGGCGCGCCGCCGCCCCAAGCGTTCGGCCGGGCTCAGACACGAGAACACAGCAATGATCGAACGGCCCAGGCGGCCGGGGGTCGACGCGAGGGCGCCACCGCAGGACAAACACGGAGACATAACCAGTGACGGCAACAGCGGGGTACTACAAACTATTGGCAATGCATTATTTGAAAGTGGATGTGTAATAGAGCATAAACTCTCCAGTCTCCAAACTCTCGTGCACAAAATGGTAGTGGATGATTACATGCTTCGTCCGGGGGTAGCTATGGCCGCTCCCTGCATTGTAAGCATATAGCCACTAGTCGATCTGCGGCTATCAGGATCTCCTCCCCAATCGGCATCGCTATGTCCTGCCAATTATCCGGGTATATCCTTTTTGTACTGCAATTTCTCCGTTACTGTACGCTTGAGGTATACACTTAACAGCTTCCCAACGCGGTCTGCCAGGAATCTATGAGAACTGACTTACCGCATTTACGACAAACATAATATCGGGCCGAGTAGTCTGAGCCACGAACGATAAATATCCTACTGCTTCCTTGTATGGCACGTTCCTCATCTCCGCCGTTTCTGCTTCGGTCTTAGGTGTCATCGACTTTTCCAGCCTCAACCCCGGATCCGCTGGAGTAGCTACCGGGTTCGCATGGACCATTCCAAAACGCCGAACGATTTCCTTAATGTACGCTTGCTGGTCTAATGGAAGCTTGCCAACGCGTCGATCGCTTTTGATTCGAATGCCAAGGCAATGATTAGCCTCTCCCATGTCCTTCATCGTTTCAGGTCCTTCTTCAATCGATTATCGTTCGAAAAATTGAGCAGATCGTCAACGTATATCGTCACGAAAAGCATCTTCTCGCCATCCAGTTAGGGGGGGGGGAAGAGGAGGGGGGTTGTATTATATTTAAGAATGGGAAATATATGAAAAAATGAATGGAAATATGAGATGACTAAAAAAATTTACTCGATGATTACAAAATTTGTAGAAGTATAAAATCTAAGGGCCAAATAGGTGTGTTAGTTTGGTATTTAGTGGGATTTTAAAAGGGATGGATATACCGTTTGATGATTTTGAAGATATGGAAGATAAATAACCGATTCGTTTGTTTATATATAAGTAATGGAAGATAGGGAGAAGTTTTAAAATTAATTTGGTAAAAGTAGAGGAGATATTAATTTTGTTGTATGAAGGAAGGAAATTGGGTATATTAAAAAAGGAGGGAGAGAATGAGAAGAAGAAAAAGATAATAAAGAGAAGGGAATAAGAGTAATCGGGTATGGAAGTAAATGAGAAATAATTTAAGTCAGTAGAAAGATTTAGAGTGGGAAGAAAGAAAAAGGTTGGGGGGAAAGAAGAAAAAAAAGAAGAGAATTGGGGGGGGGGTTTTTTTTGGGTGGGTTATTCGAGTGTATGGCAAAAGTCTTGCCAATATTTCAAGAAATAAACTAGCTGTAAAACGCTACCAGAATGTCTCGAAAATCATGGTATGGGGCGCCGTTTCACGAAAAGGAAAACTTCCTCTTTTTTTCATAGAACCTAACGTAAAAATCAACACTGAATATTACATCAAGCAGGTTTTGAAGAACCATCTGCTTCCTTATGCTTCAACGCTGTATGGGAATACACCATATTGTTTCCAACAGGACTCAGCTCCAGTTCACTAGGCAAAGAAGACACAATCGTGGTGCGTGGAAAATTTGCCCGATTTCATCACAAGCGAAGAATGGCCTGCCTCTTCACCGGATCTCAACCCACTTGACTACTTTGTTTGGGGTTATATGCTTCAACATATAGGCCCTACGAAAGGCTTACTTTAGATCGATTCAAGAAACATTTGGTTGATATTTGGTACCGAATTCCTCAGGAAATCGTGCGTGCCAGCTGCGACGGGTTTAGAAAGCGTTTGCGCAAAGTTTTCAAAGAAAAGGGCGAGAGATTCAAATTGAATTAATAAGGTTTATTTCTATGAGCATGTATCTTTCAAATGAAAAATAAATGCTATGATTTGGTTGATTTGTTCTGCTGTAATCCAATTTTGTTTTAGTGACACCTATTGTGAGACACCCTGTACACCCCTCGATGGTATGGTTGATTTTGAAGCACATTTGAAGAATGGTGAACATATTTATGCTAGGCTGGCGGCCGAATTGCGGTAAAATCGATGAACGGCGAAGGATTTCCTTGATATCAGTCGTCATTTCATGGAATTAGTTGAGCAAATTTCAGTTTTCCTTGATATCAGTCGTCATTTCATGGAATTGGTTTAGCAGATCCGTTAACGGTTTGACTTCAATGAACCAGTGCTAAAGGCTGCTGCAATGTTGAACCCAACAAAATTGTCATGTCCGGGTTTGGGCTGTGGAGATTTTCAAACGTTGAAAAATGAATTCCGAGCATTGTTCAAGTTATAAAAAAGGGGGGGGGGGGGGGGAAATTCAAGTTATAACAACAAGAAATATGAGGGTGGGAGAATATGTGGGAATGGTGGGGGGGGGGGGCGGGGGGGATGTACTGGCGAAAGGAAAATGCACCCTTCTTTTTGCGGAAATGCTCCTTAAACTTTGGAAAAACGCTCCTTAGATGCAATCAGAGGTATTAACCTTCTGGTTAGCGCTTGCCGGATGTTTTGACGGGTCTTGAGTTTCTTCAAGATTGTATAGTTTTGACGGGTCTTAAGTTTCTGAATTTAAGTCGTCAAAACGAAATCAAGACCCGTCAAAACGGAATTAAGACTCTTCGAAATGAAATTAAGACTCGTCAAAATGAAATATAAACCCGTCAAAACTACCTAGAAGATTGCGGAGCAAAGCTCCGCTATACAATCTTGAAGAAATTGAAGACCCGTCAAAACACCCGGCAAGCGCTAACCAGAAGGTTAATTCCTCCGATTGCATTATACCGGGCAAACGCATCTAAGGAGCATTTTTCCAAAGTTTAAGGAGCATTTCCCCAAAAAGAAGGGTGCATTTACCCTGCTGCCCCTATTCCTATATATCCTCCCCACTTACGTTTTCAACAAAACCAAAACAACAACCACCAACACACAGGCACCGTCCTATGTCCCCTCCTGTACCCAGAAGTTTTTCTCCCTTCTTTTGTCCCACCATTGTCATTCGTCATAAGCGTCCCTGTCCGCGGAGGGCCCGGAGGTCCCCTTCTATTTTCTCTCACCTTCCTGCTTGTGCTCCTCTTCTTGTTGTTGCAGTGGTCGGGTCGTTCGCGAGCCACTTTTTAAAACACTTTTTAGGTGTGTCGCGCGATTCTTTCACGATACTCGTCGCCTATCGAAGCTGACCAACCGTTGTTGCTTTTTTTAACTTGGTTTTTTTGGTGGGGTTGGAAGTCCGTTGGCCGCGTTGGAACTTCTTGATCTTCTCACTAGATGTGGCGAGTGGATGAGATAAATATTTGTCGTAGTTGTTTATTTCAGATTCATGGGATGTGTTTTAACAATTCGTGAAGACAAAACATAGTTATTCGGTATTTGCATAAAATTTTCGAACTTTGCGCTTAACTCCGTCCATTAGGGTTTGTACAGACTCTTCAGAAATCGTAGAAGCCGTCTTTGTCCAAATTGGCTGAAAGTGTTTGATGTCTTTGATTCCTTGCTTCTTTCCAGAAAGCTTCCGCTTCATCAGAGCCCAATATCTCTCGATTGGTCGTAGCTCTGGGCATTTTGGCGGGTTCTTTTTGCTTGGTACCACTCATCACAGTTTTAGCATAGTGGCATGATGCCAAATCAGGCCAGAACAAAGGTTTTTCTTTGTGACTTTTGGTGAAGGGTAGCAATCGCTTCTGCGGACACTCTTTCAGATAGATCTCCTTGTTGATTTTGTCTGTAGTGACGAAGGATTTACTCTTTTTGCCACATGTGCAAATTGCTTGCCACACAAGGTATTTTTTGGGAAATTTCGATGCCTTCTTCGTTCCGCAATGCTCAGCTGTAGCATTTCTGGCCATATCAGAATAAAAAGCCAGCCCTGGAAACTGCTTGAAATCCTCCAGGACATAAGTTTCATCGTCCATAACAACGCATGAAAACTTCGTCAAATATTCGCAGTACAAACGTCGAGCCCGTGATTTTGCTGCCAAGTTCTGTTTGTCGTTGCGATTTGGAACTGTTTTTACTTTTTTCGACTTAAGCCCCAATTTTTGGACAAAACCAGGCGACATTCCTATTTTATGAGCCACCGTTCGAATGGAGAGATTTGGGTTTTTCGTTAATATCCTTTTCACCTTTCGGTCCATGACAGGATCAGCGCGTCCAATGTTTTTGTCACTTTTCGGTTTCCTCTCTACCGTCAAACGTTCCGAAAATGATTTGAGCACATCGTAAACAGTGGATTTTGGCAAATTCAATGTTTTTGCAAGGTCCCGTATTGACAAGTCAGGGATTTCCAACGCCCGTACAAAATTCGCTCGCGCACTTGTTTTTCTTTCGTCGCCATCTTGAATACCAAACATGAAATGTAAACATCAATCATAGTCTTTTTCGTCATAGACTCTCAGCTATACCACAGTGAAATTTTGCATTCCTACGTGCAATATTTCAAAAGTTACAATGATTTGAAGGTGTCCAGATTAATGTGGATACAGACCT